>JARQWZ010003703.1:32500-144489 GCA_033150135.1 Gobio occitaniae
CGGGTGGCGGGCATGCTCAATGCGCGAGCAGCGCCGCTATATACCTCCTAGAAAGAGAAGCAGATTAACGCGGATTGAGTTTCATTCATCTGGGAGCCGAGCGATGCCAAGAACGCGCACGCGCCAAGAGCCGCTCAAAACTTCTCACGCGCTCCTCACCGCGTCTCCGCGCGCTCTGGCAGTCCAGCCATCCCTCCGTCAGATGTGAAGCTCCAGTGAGCTTTTCCTCGGCCGAAGCTTTCAGGATCTCGGGTTGCACTGGTCAAAGGCTCTTATTATGGACGCCCCCCTTTGTGGACCGCGGACTCGTATGACGGCCTGCGTCGGAAGAATGTGGTCAACATGAAATGTGCGTGCGTAATAAAGACGGATTGCGAAACGCGGGTGAAATCAGACACAATCTCCTCTTGTCGAAGCACTTGAAGAGAAGTTTGCGAGAACAAGGCGAATTGGACGGCGCGCTCAATTACAGAGAGACCCACAATTAGATGAAAGCGATCCGGGCCAGAGAGCCGCAACAAAAGAGCTTCTATTATCCCGGCTCTGACCTGGATTAACATGCGCACAACCCCGCGTCAGCCTCGAACCCGCGGCTCCGTCTCTGCACAGCGACGGATCAAAGGTAAAGGAGACGCACGCGCTCGCTTCCGCTGACCTTTGACAGATGCGATCACGCGCTCATCATCGTCTTCATCACAGAGCCATTCTCTCGTAATGTCATCAGCCAGAGGTTTGATCAAGGAGCGCAGGCGCGCGGAGAACTGACGCGCGCAGTCACATACAAAAACGAAAAGGACGCGCGCGTTATCATTTGGAAGCGGTCCTAATGGAGTCAAATAATGAGCTCGTGTGAAAGCCTGCGTAAACACACACATGCCCAAACACACACATGCCCGTGCATCTCAATAACACAAATGCATACATAATAAATGAGAATAAAGCGATAAAAGCGCCCGTAGTTACATGGAGGTTTGTTCGCACGCGCCTATTATAATCAACTACATACTACAACAACTATTTAGTTTCTTCAAGTTTTTTTTGGCTTTTAGCACCAATTCGTAAGTCTGTTATCATAAGCTAGTGTGCTCCAAAACAATGAAAAAAAAATCACATTTACAAGATATAAGAGTTCAAAACTTACAGTCTCTCACTTCAGCCAATATGGATCAGCAGTGCTTGAAGTGGAAAAAATAAAAGTGCATATATTCATCAAAGGGGGCGGGGTTTTATCGGGGAGGGGCGTGGTTATGGGGGATTGTTTAGTTGATCATTCTAGAAGGGCCGTATTTTCAAGCTCTTTCTCGGCCTTAAAACTAACATACAGCTCTTGTAATTGTTCAACTATAGCGTTTGTTACAATAAGGGTTTATTTACGCAGGCCAATGAGAACTTTTTTTAAACTATAGCCTTTGTTATGAAAACTAGCAACACAGGTAGAAACTATAGCTACGACATGCCACATACATCTTTAGTGAAAAATCTATTCCCTTAACTGATTATCTATTATAAATTCTACAACTAGTCTAAATTTACCACAATAAATACATCAACTCTAGTAAATGTGGTCATCGGGAGATTATAAAGCTTGCAGGATGATGTTTTTCCCTCATTTTAGTGGCTCTTTCTGTTTTACTACATTCTCAATAGAACTCACATGTTATCATCAGCCTCTGAATCTTAAAGTCAAGTCAAGTCAGCTTTATTTATATAGCACTTTTAACAATGCAGATTGTTTCAAAGGAGCTTTACAGTGTTAAAAAGGAAAATAATGCAGCATCATTTTATTTAGAAAACGCTGATGTCATCAGTTCATTTCAATTATCATACAGTGACAGTGTGGGCTTTAGATCAGTAATTTAGTTTATATGGTTCATTTAGTTTAATAATTAGATTTATTTGGATATTTCGTTGAAAAACACAGAGCACAGAGACTGTAAGTACTTTTTGAATGTTTGATGTTTAATATGAATATTTAACGCTCATAAACGGCCGCCGATGGCTTTCTCAAGTGAAACGAGTTGAGGCTTGGACCCAGAAACGGCGTTCCTTACGTCACGACTTAACAAGTGGATAAACGCGTCGTCCGTTTGGGGAGCGGAGGCTTGCGTTGCGGAGACAGACGAAAGTATAAACAAGGCTTCACGCGATTTGAGTCAGACAAAACGCACTTTATTAAAGTGTAAACAATTAAACCAAAAAGGCAGTGCAAACTTGTGTTTGAAGGATCCAAACAGACTAAAGAACGCGCACTTTCCTTGGTGTTCTCAAAATTGTATGCTCACTTTTTAGGGCACACCTCTTATAAAGTAAAGTTACGTATTGTTGACCATCTTTTTAAGTCATTACACTATTTACCACGATACACTATGGCTGTTATAAGAATTAAATGAAATCCGAATCAACAAAATCCATCTTACCATTTATCAAAATCCACTTACACTGTAATTACAATTGCCTAAATAATTTAGATTTATGCTCTAAATATAATATTTTAAATATAGAAATATTAAATGTTGGGGAAAATTGAATAATTCCAGGCCTGAAACAATAAAACTGCCAGTATAGTTGGCGGCGTAATGTACATATTACAGTTAGAAGTACGGTGCAAAATGCAAATGTAAACAGTTGGTACTATAAATACAGTCGGCAGTGCAAATGAGCATAATCCAGTTAAGATATGGCAGTGCAAGATGCATATGTAAACAGTTGTTACTGTGATAAACAGTCGGTAGTGCAAATAACAAAGTGAAGGCAGATGTGAGGTAGGAGAGTTAGCAGTTTATGAGGGAAGTGGATCAACGGGGGTTTGAGTTCAATAAAGAGACAGCTCTGGGGAAAAAACTGTTCTTTAGTCTGCTGGTCCTGGTCCGGTGGATCCTGAAACGCCTGCCGGAGGGCAGGAGAGAAAACAGTCTGTGTTCTGGGTGAGAGGAGTCCTTGAGGATGCTGGAGCTCGATGCAGGCAGCGTTTCCTCTGGATGTGCTCGATGGCAGGCAGTGGAGTCCCTGTGATGCGCTGGGCAGTTTTCACCACCCGCTGCAGTGCCTTGCGCTCCGCAACAGAGCAGCTCCCATACCACACTGCCACACAGTTGGTCAGGATGCTTTCTATTGCGCAGCGATAGAAGTTCACCAGGATAGCCGAGGAGAGCTGATTCTTCCTCAGTGTCCTCAGGAAGAAGAGGCGCTGGTGAGCCTTCTTGACCAGGCTGGAGGTGTTGGTCGTCCACGACATGTCCGCCGAGATGTGGATCCCCAGGAACTTGAAACTGGAGACACGTTCAACAGCCATTCCATTGATGTGGATGGTGTCGTGTGTGCCTCTTGACTCCTTCCTGAAGTCCACGATGAGCTCCTTCGTTTTGGTGGTGTTGAGGAGCAGGTTATTATCAGCGCACCATGTGGCCAGGTGCTGGATCTCCTCCCTGTAGGCAGTCTCATCGTTGTTGCTGATGAGCCCAATCACCGTAGTGTCGTCCGCAAACTTGACGATGGAATTAGATCCATACACAGG
Organism: Gobio occitaniae; assembly: GCA_033150135.1. Classification (NCBI taxonomy): domain Eukaryota; kingdom Metazoa; phylum Chordata; class Actinopteri; order Cypriniformes; family Gobionidae; genus Gobio; species Gobio occitaniae. The sequence continues at coordinate 36,015 of JARQWZ010003703.1, forward strand.
CTTGCAGTCGGCGGTGAAGAGGGAGTAGAGAAACGGGCTTAGCACACAGCCCTGTGGTACACCAGTGTTAAGAGTGATGGATGTGGAGCAGGTGGATCCTGAACGAACATTCTGGGGTCTGTCAGTTAGGAAGTCCAAAATCCAGTTACACATTGAAGTGTTGATGCCCAGGTCTCCAAGTTTGGCTATTAACTTGGATGGGTTGACAGTGTTGAATGCTGAGCTGAAGTCAACAAACAGCATGCGTGCGTAAGTGTTTTTATTGTCCAGGTGAGTGAGCACAGAGTGCAGTGCCATGGAAACGGCATCCTCTGTGCTCCTATTGCTGCGGTAGGCAAACTGGTGTGAGTCCAATGTGGATGGTAGAGAGTCTTTTAGGTGCTCCAGGACCAGCCGCTCAAAGCACTTCATAACGATGGGTGTGAGTGCTACAGGGCGGTAGTCATTAGGGCACCTCGGGTTAGAGTGTTTTGGCACTGGCACAATGGAGGTGCGTTTAAAGCATGTCGGTACAGCTGCTTGGGCAAGAGACAGGTTGAAAATGTTTGTAAAAACCCCAGCGAGCTGCTCCGCACATGCCCTGAGAACACGACCAGGGATGTTGTCTGGTCCAGCAGCCTTGTGTGCGCTGATCCGGCTCAGTGCCTTGCAGACATCTGTGGAGGAGAGTGTGATTGGTGGGTCAGCTGAGGGTTTGAGTTTGGTGGCAGTTTCTCTGTTGTCTATTTCAAAGCGAGCATTAAAGTGATTTAGCTCGTTCAGGAAGTTGACATCAGTGGCTGCGGGGGTGGAGTGGGGGGGTTTGTAATCACTGATGGCCTGAATGCCCTGCCACATGCGTCGAGGGTCAGAGTTGGAAAAGTGTCCCTCTATCTTTAGCTTGTAGCAGTGCTTGGCCTTTTTGATGCCCCTCTTCAGGTTAGCTCTGGATGTACTGTAGGCTTGTGCATCTCCTGATCTGAAGGCAGTATTGCGTGACTTCAGCAGGAGTCGAACTTCCCTGTTCATCCAAGGCTTCTGATTTGGGTATGTGGTGATCTGTTTCTGGGTTGTAACACTGTCGATGGTGGTATTGATATGATCCAATACAGAGGAGGTGTAGGAGTCAATATCCGTGTGAGCGCCACTGGTGGCTTGAGAAGCAAACACACTCCAGTCTGTGTTTAGAAACCTTTCCTGGAGTGTGGAGTCTGCCCCCGCAGGCCACACCTTGATGGTCTTCACTGATGGCTTCACACGGTTGATGAGGGGTGAATATTTGGGGATGAGGAACAAAGAGAGGTGATCTGACTGTCCCAGGTGGGGGAGGGGTGTCGCAACGTAAGCTCCAGCAATGTTTGTGTAAACATGGTCTAAGGTTTTGTTTCCTCTGGTGTGGCAGGAAACATGCTGGTGAAACTTGGGTAGCACTGACTTTAAGTTTGAATGATTAAAGTCACCTGCAACAATAAAAGCAGCTTCCGGGTGATCAGTCTGTTGTTTACTGATGGCTGCATGAAGTTCTTTCATAGCAAGCTTGGCATCAGCATCCGGGGGAATATAGGCTGCAGTGATAATGGTGGAAGTGAACTCCCGCGGTAGATAAAACGGTCTACATTTAACCATGAGAAACTCAAGGTTAGCTGAACAATGACTCCCAACAATAGCAGAGTTTGTGCACCAGGCTTTGTTAATGTAAATGCACAATCCACCCCCTCTGCTCTTCCCGGAGCCATCTAGTGTTCTATCCGCCCGGAGCATGTGGCATCCCGCTAGCTCAATAGCGGTGTCCGGTATTCCGCCGTTTAGCCAGGTTTCCGTGAAGATTAGGACGTTACAGTTCAAAAGTTTCTTGCTGTGTGTGATGCTGAGTCGAATCTCCTCCATTTTGTTCACTAGCGACCGTACATTGGCAAGGAAAATACTGGGTAAAGAGAGCCGATGTGGGGTTAGCCTTAGCTTTAGCCTTAGCTTAGCTCTCAGACCACCGCGTTTTCCCCTTAGCCTTAAGTCGAAGATTGTCCATAAAACTGTCGGAAATTCGCAAACCAATATCCAAAATCTCACCACGGGTGTACGATGTTAAGGCACAACTATTCTGAACGAACAGACCCGAGATGAGCAGGAAAAATACCGCAAAATTGCAGAATCTGGAGAGACCCAGAGCCTCGCGAACTACTCGCGCCGCCATCTTGGATGAGTAATGTTGATCATGTACTTAAAACTAGTGGATGTAAAAAAAATACATTTATTGATTAAACTAACCTGATTAGTTCTTAAGTTTTAGAATACTATAAGCTGATTATAGTATTCTAAAACTTAAGAACTAATCAGGTTAGTTTTATTTATTGAAACCTCAGCATATTTAAATGGAAAAACACTATGTACACTATGTATGTATCTTTAACATATATAAATCATGTTTATTTAACAAACAAAAATTATGTAGCTTTAACATTTATAAATCATGTTGCGTAAACCTAACTTTATTTTTTTTTTAATTTTTCAGTGCAGGATTACAATAGAATATATGAATATAAATGTTGTTTCAATGCTCTTACTGAGGGAAGGAGATCTGGCGATACATGACCCCATCCATCCTCCCTCAATACGGTGCAGTCGTCCGGTCCCCTTTGCAGAAATGCATCCCCAAAGAATGATGTTTCCACCTCCATGCTGCACGGTTGGGATGATGTTCTTGGGGTTGTACTCGTCCTTCTTCTTCCTCCAAACACGGCGAGTGGAGTTTAGACCAAAAAGCTCTATTTTTGTCTCATCAGACCACATGACCTCCTCCCATTCCTCCTCTGGATCATCCAGATGGTCACTGGCAGGGTTTAGTGTGTTACTAATGGTTTTCTTTGAGACTGTGGTCCCAGCTCTCTTCAGGTCATTGAGCAGGTCCTGCTGTGTAGTTCTAGGCTGATCCCTCACCTTCCTCATGATCATTGATGCCCCATGAGGTGAGATCTCACATGGTGCCCCACACTGAGGGAGATTGACCACCATCTTGAACTTCTTCCATTTTCTAATAATTGCGCCAACAGTTGTTGCCTTCTCACCGAGCTGCTTGCCTATTGTCCTGTAGCCCATCCCAGCCTTGTGCAGATCTACAATTTTATCCCTGATGTCCTTACACAGCTCTCTGGTCTTGGCCATTGTGGAGAGGTTGGAGTTTGTTTGATTGAGTGTGTGGACAGGTGTCTTTTTATATAATGAGTTCAAACAGGTGCAGTTAATTAATGAGTGGAGAACAGGAGGGCTTCTTAAAGAAAAACTAACAGGTCTGTGAGAGCCCGAATTCTTACTGGTTGGTAGGTGATCAAATACTAATGTCAGACAAAAAAAAAAAAAAACGAATTATTTAAAAATCATACAATGTGATTTTCTGGATTTCTCACAGTTGAAGAGTACCTATGATAAAAATTACAGACCTCTACATGCTTTGTAAGTGGGCAAACCTGCAAAATCAGCAGCGTATCAAATACTTGTTCTCCCCACTGTATATTGTCTTTTTATTCACATGGATAGGGAATGATCAGACAGTGCACTATATAGGGGATAGGGAACGATCAGACAGAGCACTATATAGGGGATAGGGAGCGATCAGACAGTGCACTATATAGGGGATAGGGAATGATCAGACAGTGCACTATATAGGGGATAGGGAACGATCAGACAGTGCACTATATAGGGGATAGGGAACGATCAGACAGTGCACTATATAGGGGATAGGGAATGATCAGACAGTGCACTATATAGGGGATAGGGAACGATCAGACAGTGCACTATATAGGGGATAGGGAACGATCAGACAGCGCACTACAGGTGCTGGTCATATAATTAGAATATCATCAAAATGTTGATTTATTTCACTAATTCCATTCAAAAAGAGAAACTTGTACATTATATGCATTCATTACACACAGACTGATATATTTCAAAAGTTTATTTCTTTTAATTTTGATAATTATAACTGACAACTAAGGAAAATCCCAAATTCAGTATCTCAGAAAATTAGAATATTGTGAAAAGGTTGAATATTGAAGACACCTGGTGCCACACTCTAATCAGCTGATGAACTCACAACACCTGCAAAGGCCTTTAAATGGTCTCTCAGTCTAGTTCTGTAGGCGACACAATCATGGGGAAGAAGCTGACCTGACAGCTGTCCAAAAGACGACCTTTGACCCCTTGCACAAGGAGGGCAAGACACAAAAGGTCATTGCAGAAGAGGCTGGCTGCTCTCAGAGCTCTGTGTCCAAGCACATTAATAGAGAGGCGAAGGGAAGGAAAATATGTGCTAGAAAAAAGTGTACAAGCAATAGGGATAACCGCACCCTGGAGAGGATTGAGAAACAAAACCCATTCAAAAATGTGGGGGAGATTCACAAAGAGTGGACTGGAGCTGGAGTCAGTGCTTCAAGAACCACTACACACAGACGCATGACAGACATGGGTTTCAGCTGTCGCACTCTAGACCAACAGACAGCGTCAGAAGCGTCTCGCCTGGGCTAAAGACAGACAGGACTGGAGCTGCTGAGTGGCCAGAGTTATGTTCTCTGATGAAGTCAATCAGGATCCCAGAGTCTGGAGGAAGAGAGGAGAGACACACAATCCACACTGCTGGAGCTCCAGTGTAACGTTTCCACAGTCCACAGTGATGGTTTGGGGTGCCATGTCATGCGCTGGTGTTGGTCCACTGTGTTTTCTGAGGTCAGAGGTCAACACAGACGTATACCAGGACGTTTTAGAGCACTTCATGCTTCCTGCTGACCAACTTTATGGAGATGCAGATTTCATTTTCCAGCAGGACTGGGACCAGCACACAGTGCCACAGCAACCAGTGCCTAGTTTAAGGACCATGGTATCCCTGTTCCTGATTGGCCAGCAAACTCGCCTGACCTTAACCCCATAGAACATCTGAAGAGGAAGATGAGATATGCAGAAGAGCTGAAGGCCACTATCAGAGCCACCTGGGCTCATAACACCTGAGCAGAGCCTCAGTCTGATCAACTCACGCCTCAGTCTGATCTCCTCACGCCTCAGTCTGATCTCCTCACGCCTCAGTCTGATCTCCTCACGCCTCAGTCTGATCTCCTCACGCCTCAGTCTGATCTCCTCACGCCTCAGTCTGATCTCCTCACGCCTCAGTCTGATCTCCTCACGCCTCAGTCTGATCTCCTCACGCCTCAGTCTGATCTCCTCACGCCGCATCGCTGCTGTAATTCAGGCTAAACCAGCCCCAGCTGAGCATTGAGTGCTGGACATGCTCGCACTCTTCAGTTGGCCAAGATTTCTTAAAATCCTTTCTTTGTATTGGTCTTAAGTAATATTCTAATTTTCTGAGATACAGAATTTGGGATTTTTCTTAGTTGTCTGTTAATCATCAAAATTAAAAGAAATAAACATTTGAAATATATCAGTCTGTGTAATGAATGAATATAATATACAAGTTTCACTTTTTGAATGGAATTAGTGAAATAAATCAACTTTTTGATGATATTATAATTATATGACCAGCACCTGTATATAGGGGATAGGGAACGATCAGACAGTGCACTATATAGGGGATAGGGAACGATCAGACAGTGCACTATATAGGTGATAGGGAACGATCAGACAGTGCACTATATAGGGGATAGGGAACGATCAGACAGTGCACTATATAGGGGATAGGGAACGATCAGACAGTGCACTATATAGGGGATAGGGAACGATCAGACAGTGCACTATATAGGTGATAGGGAACGATCAGACAGTGCACTATATAGGTGATAGGGAACGATCAGACAGTGCACTATATAGGGGATAGGGAACGATCAGACAGTGCACTATATAGGGGATAGGGAACGATCAGACAGTGCACTATATAGGGGATAGGGAACGATCAGACAGTGCACTATATAGGGGAAAGGGAATGATCAGACAGTGCACTATATAGGGGATAGGGAACGCTCAGACAGTGCACTATATAGGGGATAGGGAACGATCAGACAGTGCACTATATAGGGGATAGGGAACGATCAGACAGTGCACTATATAGGGGATAGGGAACGATCAGACAGTGCACTATATAGGGGATAGGGAACGATCAGACAGTGCTCTATATAGGGGATAGGGAACGATCAGACAGTGCACTATATAGGGGATAGGGAACGATCAGACAGTGCACTATATAGGGGATAGGGAACGATCAGACAGTGCACTAAATAGGGGATAGGGAACGATCAGACAGTGCACTAAATAGGGGATAGGGAACGATCAGACAGTGCACTATATAGGGGATAGGGAACGATCAGACAGTGCACTATATAGGGGATAGGGAACGATCAGACAGTGCACTAAATAGGGGATAGGGAACGATCAGACAGTGCACTAAATAGGGGATAGGGAACGATCAGACAGTGCACTATATAGGGGATAGGGAACGATCAGACAGTGCACTATATAGGGGATAGGGAACGATCAGACAGTGCACTATATAGGGGATAGGGAACGATCAGACAGTGCTCTATATAGGGGATAGAGAACGATCGGACAGTGCACTATATAGGTGATAGGGAAAGGTCGGACAGTGCACTATATAGGGATAGGGAAAGGTCGGACAGTGCACTATATAGGGGATAGGGAATGATCGGACAGTGCACTATATAGGGGATAGGGAAAGGTCGGACAGTGCACTATATAGGGGATAGGGAAAGGTCGGACAGTGCACTATATAGGGGATAGGGAAAGGTCGGACAGTGCACTATATAGGGGATAGGGAAAGGTCGGACAGTGCACTATATAGGGGATAGGGAAAGGTCGGACAGTGCACTATATAGGGGATAGGGAAAGGTCGGACAGTGCACTATATAGGGGATAGGGAAAGGTCGGACAGTGCACTATATAGGGGATAGGGAAAGGTCGGACAGTGCACTATATAGGGGATAGGGAAAGGTCGGACAGTGCACTATATAGGGGATAGGGAATGATCAGACAGTGCACTATATAGGGGATAGGGAATGATCAGACAGTGCACTATATAGGGGATAGGGAACGATCAGACAGTGCACTATATAGGGGATAGGGAATGATCAGACAGTGCACTATATAGGGGATAGGGAAAGGTCGGACAGTGCACTATATAGGGGATAGGGAATGATCAGACAGTGCACTATATAGGGGATAGGGAAAGGTCGGACAGTGCACTATATAGGGGATAGGGAAAGGTCGGACAGTGCACTATATAGGGGATAGGGAATGATCAGACAGTGCACTATATAGGGGATAGGGAATGATCAGACAGTGCACTATATAGGGGATAGGGAAAGGTCGGACAGTGCACTATATAGGGGATAGGGAATGATCAGACAGTGCACTATATAGGGGATAGGGAAAGGTCGGACAGTGCACTATATAGGGGATAGGGAATGATCAGACAGTGCACTATATAGGGGATAGGGAATGATCAGACAGTGCACTATATAGGGGATAGGGAATGATCAGACAGTGCACTATATAGGGGATAGGGAAAGGTCGGACAGTGCACTATATAGGGGATAGGGAAAGGTCGGACAGTGCACTATATAGGGGATAGGGAATGATCAGACAGTGCACTATATAGGGGATAGGGAATGATCAGACAGTGCACTATATAGGTGATAGGGAACGATCAGACAGTGCACTATATAGGGGATAGGGAACGATCAGACAGTGCACTATATAGGGGATAGGGAACGATCAGACAGTGCACTATATAGGGGATAGGGAACGATCAGACAGTGCACTATATAGGGGAAAGGGAATGATCAGACAGTGCACTATATAGGGGATAGGGAACGCTCAGACAGTGCACTATATAGGGGATAGGGAACGATCAGACAGTGCACTATATAGGGGATAGGGAACGATCAGACAGTGCACTATATAGGGGATAGGGAACGATCAGACAGTGCACTATATAGGGGATAGGGAACGATCAGACAGTGCTCTATATAGGGGATAGGGAACGATCAGACAGTGCACTATATAGGGGATAGGGAACGATCAGACAGTGCACTATATAGGGGATAGGGAACGATCAGACAGTGCACTAAATAGGGGATAGGGAACGATCAGACAGTGCACTAAATAGGGGATAGGGAACGATCAGACAGTGCACTATATAGGGGATAGGGAACGATCAGACAGTGCACTATATAGGGGATAGGGAACGATCAGACAGTGCACTAAATAGGGGATAGGGAACGATCAGACAGTGCACTAAATAGGGGATAGGGAACGATCAGACAGTGCACTATATAGGGGATAGGGAACGATCAGACAGTGCACTATATAGGGGATAGGGAACGATCAGACAGTGCACTATATAGGGGATAGGGAACGATCAGACAGTGCTCTATATAGGGGATAGAGAACGATCGGACAGTGCACTATATAGGTGATAGGGAAAGGTCGGACAGTGCACTATATAGGGATAGGGAAAGGTCGGACAGTGCACTATATAGGGGATAGGGAATGATCGGACAGTGCACTATATAGGGGATAGGGAAAGGTCGGACAGTGCACTATATAGGGGATAGGGAAAGGTCGGACAGTGCACTATATAGGGGATAGGGAAAGGTCGGACAGTGCACTATATAGGGGATAGGGAAAGGTCGGACAGTGCACTATATAGGGGATAGGGAAAGGTCGGACAGTGCACTATATAGGGGATAGGGAAAGGTCGGACAGTGCACTATATAGGGGATAGGGAAAGGTCGGACAGTGCACTATATAGGGGATAGGGAAAGGTCGGACAGTGCACTATATAGGGGATAGGGAAAGGTCGGACAGTGCACTATATAGGGGATAGGGAATGATCAGACAGTGCACTATATAGGGGATAGGGAATGATCAGACAGTGCACTATATAGGGGATAGGGAACGATCAGACAGTGCACTATATAGGGGATAGGGAATGATCAGACAGTGCACTATATAGGGGATAGGGAAAGGTCGGACAGTGCACTATATAGGGGATAGGGAATGATCAGACAGTGCACTATATAGGGGATAGGGAAAGGTCGGACAGTGCACTATATAGGGGATAGGGAAAGGTCGGACAGTGCACTATATAGGGGATAGGGAATGATCAGACAGTGCACTATATAGGGGATAGGGAATGATCAGACAGTGCACTATATAGGGGATAGGGAAAGGTCGGACAGTGCACTATATAGGGGATAGGGAATGATCAGACAGTGCACTATATAGGGGATAGGGAAAGGTCGGACAGTGCACTATATAGGGGATAGGGAATGATCAGACAGTGCACTATATAGGGGATAGGGAATGATCAGACAGTGCACTATATAGGGGATAGGGAATGATCAGACAGTGCACTATATAGGGGATAGGGAAAGGTCGGACAGTGCACTATATAGGGGATAGGGAAAGGTCGGACAGTGCACTATATAGGGGATAGGGAATGATCAGACAGTGCACTATATAGGGGATAGGGAATGATCAGACAGTGCACTATATAGGGGATAGGGAAAGGTCGGACAGTGCACTATATAGGGGATAGGGAATGATCAGACAGTGCACTATATAGGGGATAGGGAAAGGTCGGACAGTGCACTATATAGGGGATAGGGAAAGGTCGGACAGTGCACTATATAGGGGATAGGGAATGATCAGACAGTGCACTATATAGGGGATAGGGAATGATCAGACAGTGCACTATATAGGGGATAGGGAAAGGTCGGACAGTGCACTATATAGGGGATAGGGAATGATCAGACAGTGCACTATATAGGGGATAGGGAAAGGTCGGACAGTGCACTATATAGGGGATAGGGAATGATCAGACAGTGCACTATATAGGGGATAGGGAATGATCAGACAGTGCACTATATAGGGGATAGGGAATGATCAGACAGTGCACTATATAGGGGATAGGGAATGATCAGACAGTGCACTATATAGGGGATAGGGAAAGGTCGGACAGTGCACTTGATCTACACATTACCTGATCTACACTTTGTTCTACAGCTGCTTTTGCGTTCGCTTGCTAAAGTCTGTAACTGTTTTCATCCAGACAGTGCTTACCTTTGGCTTTCATGTCACATTCAGATTCAAAGCTCAGGAACAGAAATCAGCAGCTCCAGCTTGATCTGAACTACACAGTGCAGAACACTGCGTTATTATAGGACATATACGAGTGTCGTTCAACCACTGTGTGTTTGAGTAAGCTGAGCTCTGTGGTTCACATTAAAGACATGAACATTTTGCTCTACAAACTAAATTACACATAAAATGTGAATTTTGACCCTGCATATGAAGACAGAGGGAAGATTCCATGTAATACAAAAGTCTTTTATTTCATCAGTTAATGCATTTGGTTAATTACAGATAAACATTAAAACACAATATAAAACATGAGTATCTTGAGTTAACCGTTCAAAACGGTGTGTAATATAAAGCATTTTTAGAAGACACTCGAATCAGGACCTCAAAGAAAACACCCTTTTCCTTACAGGATGCCTAAACGGCCTCTTTCAGGAAACCTTAAACACAACACAGCTTATAAAATGAGAGAAATACGAATGCATGTTGAATGTTGTCTCTCATTAGATCAGATCCTCAGACTGGACTGAAGCAGAGGTCAGAGGTCAGGGGTCGCTGATGTTCCGTCACAGATCAGCTGACCTCTCCATCTGCAGCTGGTCAGAACAGGTTAACACACACACATCTGTATGATGAAGTGTTTCAGCCCAGCAGTGAGATCAGCATCACCACACCCATGAACTGAGTGAAGAGAATCACCGGCGTGAAGAAGGACCAGACCGGCCACAGAGCCACGTTAAAGCTGAAACACACACACACACACACACACACACACCATCATCATCATCATCATCATCATCATCATCATCATCATCATCATCATCATCATCATCATCATCAGTCACATCTGCTTCTGACTGGACAAAACAACATCAACACATTTCAGCAAACAGTTCATAATGCATTAACACTTTATTTTTGAAAAAATACTCGCAAATGTTTCTGTTGTGCAGAATTTTGTTTGGCAAAGGAATTGTTTAATTATTATTTTATTACATTGTAAAAGAAAAAAATCAGAGCCCTAATAACCTAATTATTTAATAGAAATTCAGAAAAATTAAAACAGGGAAAAATAATTATGAAAAAAAAAAGAAATAAGAATTGGGGGGGCGGGGGGTCAAAACTAATTTGTAAATAATAAAATGAAACCGAATTGTGAAAAAAAAAGGGTTTCATTTGGCCCTAAATGTAAGATTAACAGTTAAAATCCAATTATTATCCAGTTACATGAATATCGCAATGTTTTACACTAAACAAACACAAAAAAGAATTAGATTTAATTATAGTTTAGTTTAGCGTAATATAAAATATATTTAGTTGAAAGCAAGAAAATACGTTTCATGTAGAGTGCAGGAAGGGCTTATTTAAAGCCTCCACCTAAACAACATTTAATTTTCATTGTTTTTGAACAAAAATGTACATATTTTAAGATATGTTTTCATTTAAAACAGCTCAAACATGCATTTTAGTCTGAGACTACCTTAAAGGGTTAGTTCAGCCAAAACTGTAAATTGTGTCATTAATGACTGAGCCTCATGTGGTTGGACACCCGTCAGACCTCCGTTCATCTTCAGACACAAATGAAGATATTTTAGTGTAAATCTGATGCTCTGAAAGGCCTCCATTGGCTCAACTTTACACTCTCAAGACCCTTAAAAGACACTAAAGACTAAAGTTACAAAGTCCATCTCACTACAGCGGCTCTACAATAACTTTATGAAGACGAGAATAGTTTCTGTGCGCAAAAAACCCCTAAATAACGACTTATATAGTGATGACGATTTCAAAACACGGCCTCATGAAGCTTCGAAGCGTTATGAATCAGTGATCGCGTGTCAAACCGCCAAACTGCTGAAATTTGGCGATCCAAACTGCTGAATCGACTCACTGATTCATAACGCTCTGAACTGCTGAATCGATTCACTGATTCATAACGCTCCAAACCTCTGAATCGACTCACTGATTCATAACTCTCTGAACCTCTGAATCGACTCACTGATTCATAACGCTCTGAACCGCTGAATCAACTCGCTGATTCATAACGCTCTGAACTGCTGAATCGACTCACTGATTCATAACGCTCCAAACCTCTGAATCGACTCACTGATTCATAACTCTCTGAACCTCTGAATCGACTCACTGATTCATAACACTCTGAACCGCTGAATCAACTCGCTGATTCATAACGCTCTGAACCGCTGAATCAACTCGCTGATTCATAACGCTTCGAAGCTTCATGATGCCGTGTTTTGAAATTGTCATCACTATATAAGTCGTTATTTAGGGGTTTTTTTGCGCACAGAAACTATTCTCGTCTTCATAAAGTTATTGTAGAGCCGCTGTAGTGAGATGGACTTTGTATCGACGTCTTTAGTGTCTTTTAAGGGTCTTGAGAGTGTAAAGTTGAGCCAATGGAGGCCTTTCAGAGCATCAGATTTACACTAAAATATCTTCATTTGTGTCTGAAGATGAACGGAGGTCTGACGGGTGTCCAACCACATGAGGCTCAGTCATTAATGACACAATTTACATTTTTGGGTGAACTAACCCTTTAAGCCAGGCCTGTGAAACCAGGGGTTAATATAGCACAATAAACACCTCTCTTAGGCCTGACACTGCAGGCATTTAGACACACATTTTTTATTTTTACAGAATGGTAATGGTAAAAAGAGTAATGGTTGCTGAAACACCCAATGGGGTGGACATATCAGCAGTGATAAACCCAGGGTCATAGAGTGCTTCAGGTCTTAGATCAGGATGACCCAGACGGGGTTGATCAGTCCCCAGCTTGAATCCAAGTTGCTCTTGTTGGCTCTTCTTTCCTGCAACCCAAGGAGACTGAGTGTCTGATGTAGAGACTGTCCTGCAAAGAATCTCAATGGGCTTGCAGTGGGCCCTCCACCCATGCCTTCTAAATTCCTCAGCCAATTTTAGATATTTGGCCTTCTTGTGCTCATTTGCCTCTTCTATCCAGTCTTCCCAAGGGACAGTAAGTTCCAACATGACCACTTGCTTGGAACAGTCAGATGTTAAAACCAAATCTGGCCTTGCAGTGTTTTCCAGAAACCAAGGTCAACCTTCAGCTGCCAATCATGAGCTGAGGCTAGCAGTCCAGTTGAGGCCCTGGGCTCCACCTGAGCTACACTCACCTAAAGGATTATTAGGAACACCTGTTCAATTTCTCATTAATGCAATTATCTAATCAACCAATCACTTGGCAGTTGCTTCAATGCATTTAGGGGTGTGGTCCTGGTCAAGACAATCTCCTGAACTCCACACTGAATGTCGGAATGGGAAAGAAAGGAGATTTAAGCAATTTTGAGCGTGGCATGGTTGTTGGTGCCAGACGGGCCAGTCTGAGTATTTCACAATCTGCTCAGTTACTGGGATTTTCACGCACAACCATTTCTAGGGTTTACAAAGAATGGTGTGAAAAGGGAAAAGCATCCAGTATGCGGCAGTCCTGTGGGAGAAAATGCCTTGTTGATGCTAGAGGTCAGAGGTCATGGGCCGACTGATTCAAGCTGATAGAAGAGCAACTTTTACTGAAATAACCACTCGTTACAACCGAGGTCTGCAGCAAAGCATTTGTGAAGCCACAACACACACAACCTTGAGGCGGATGGGCTACAACAGCAGAAGACCCCACCGGGTACCACTCATCTCCACTACAAAGAGGAAAAAGATGCTATAATTGGCACAAGCTCACCAAAATTGGACAGTTGAAGACTGGATAAATGTTGTCTGGTCTGATGAGTCTCGATTTCTGTTGAGACATTCAGATGGTAGAGTCAGAATTTGGCGTAAACAGAATGAGAACATGGATCCATCATGCCTTGTTACCGCTGTGCAGGCTGGTGGTGGTGGTGTAATGGTGTGGGGGATGTTTTCTTGGCACACTTTAGGCCCCTTAGTGCCAATTGGGCATGGTTTAAATGCCACGGCCTACCTGAGCATTGTTTCTGCCCATGTCCATCCCTTTATGAGCACCATGTCCCCATCCTCTGATGGCTACTTCCAGCAGGATAATGCACCGTCACAAAGCTCCAATCATTTCAAACTGGTTTCTTGAACATGACAATGAGTTCACTGGACTAAAATGGCCGCCACAGTCTCCAGATCTCAACCCAATAGAGCATCTTTGGGATGTGGTGGAACGGGAGCTTCGTGCCCTGGATGTGCATCCCACAAATCTCCATCAACTGCAAGATGCTCTCCTATCAATATGGGCCAACATTTCTAAAGAATGCTTTCAGCACCTTGTTGAGTCAATGCCACGTAGAATTAAGGCAGTTCTGAAGGCGAAAGGGGTCAAAAACAGTATTAGTATGTGTTCCTAATAATCCTTTAGGTGAGTGTACATCTTCAGCACCTGGTCATGGCGGCTGTATCCCACCTCTCCCAAGCTTTCGGGCAGCAGCTTAAGATGTGTCCAAGGAAGCTCTTGCACATTGGGGATTCTGGGGAATTAGCTAAACCCCAGCAATGCAGGTTGGATGGGCTTGGAAGGACATCATACACTGACTGGATCAGAAACTTGAGTTCTAAAGTTCTGCCCAGGTGATCTTGCGTGAAGTTGTATGGTCCCAATTAGTCCAAGCTCCCTGTTTGTGCATAGCCATTGTCCTACTCCGACGTTCCTCTTCCACCTCTGCACGGATCTCTGGTTGGATCTGGCGTCTCTCTCTGTCGCCTGGGCTTTGTCGTAGCGTGGTCCTTGTGGAGCTACCAAACCCGGCCACAGAGCCTATCAACATGCCATCCGCCTACTCTACTGCCCGCCACTTCCTCCCAGTAACTGTGATGCCTGCAGAGGAGACTGTAGAGTCATCTCTATAAAGTCACACCTCTCTAACTCTGGCGACCTTACATTTCTCTGTCAGGCCAGTGAAAGGAAGCTGCAGCTTGTTGGTATGCCCTCCACAATGGTTATTTGAAGTTTGTATATCGACAGTGGCAGAAAAGTCTTGGCAGGATAGCATTCTGATAAATCCATGCCTTGAACTTTCCTGGGAGTCCTGACTTATCCACGGTTGATAGCCATGCTTTCAGCTCCATACTAGTTGCCTGTGCCATCAAAGTTCTTCCCCAGGCTCTTCACAGGCTTTTCAGATGGAATTTGGACTTCTCCCAAAGTGAAGTGGTGCTAATCGGACACTCTTCCCTTCCTCAGGACGAAGAACCTGGATTTGGCTGGCTTGAAACTCATTCTTGCCCATGTAAATGATCCTTTCCGGCCCTTGGAGGAGCCATCAGCATCCTGGAAATAATGTTGCGGTGATGGTCAGATCGTCCACAAAGGCTCTGAGCCAGATCCGGACAGGGGGTCCCTACAATCCAATTCTGCTGACTTGATAGGCATGTTTATCACCAAGGCAAACAAGGACATGGTATGGTGCAACCAGTGATGATGCCTCACTCTAGGCAATACCATGTAGATGTTGTTGACCCAGAGGTGAACCTCAAACTGAAATTATTGTAGTAATCCAGTATGAAGTCTTTAATCCTATCTGGAACATGGTATCTTGTCAGCGCTGTTACCACAAGATTATATGAAATGGATCCATAGACGTTGGCAAGGTCTAGCCAAACGACTGCCAGGTCTCCTTTATTCTCCCTTGCCTCGCGGATCAACTGGGTAACCACACCTGCAAGGCCTGACTATGCTGCTTTCTGAAGCACCCAATGGTGCAACTTGGACACAGTCAACATGACAATAATGTAATGATGCAAAAATATTAACAGTCCCAAAATAAGCTTCAGTTTCTTAAAGGACAACTCCGGTGAAAAATTAACCTAGGGGTGATTAACACATGGTTACCGAGTAGATCGTTCTCTGGGATGCGTTTTCATGAAAATCGAATGTAAAGAGTTTATCTCTAAAAACAGATTAGCTTATAACGATGGTATTTGGGGCATAGAATAAGTAAGGAATGATTGACGACGGGCCGTTCAATTATTAGAATGATAATGCACACCCGAGGTGGTGATGCGGTCACGACGCGAAGCGGTGTGTTACACCTCGGGTGTGCATTATCATTCTAATAATTGAACGGCCCGGAGTCAATTATTCCGCTTATACTACGGTTACCACACCTCAAGACATCGATCCGATTATATATTTAATGGGATTCGTCCGGTTTTTGTACTTAAATCGCTATTGTGAGTAGGACTATTTCTTCCGTGTCTCATCCAACAGCTCTTTTGCTAGTTCCGAAACGTCATTTTAAAGCTGTTAACGAAGGCTTGAGCCGTTGATAGCATTCTACTGCAGTTATTAATAAAGTTATTAGAAAGAGAATGAGAGCGACAGAGAGAGAGAGAGAGAGAGAGAGAGAGAGAGAGAGAGAGAGAGAGCGCTTGTGTGAACTAGGCTCCCTCTGTGCGTCTCTAAACAGCGCTGTTATTACCTCGCTAGTGAAAAAATGTCACGTGTAGCCTTTAAGTTGCTCAAATATAGGCGAACTGATCAAATCGTCAGGGCAGCGCTGACAGCTTTTTGTGCAAACTGTAGTGCGTGTGCGAGCATGTGTGATTTCAGTAATGAGACAGAAAAGCTTGCCTTTGTTGTTTTTCATCTGGACTGTCTAATACTGCTGCCGCCCAGTTGTTGAACGTTTTATATTCACTGTAAATATTAAGATTTACTTTAGGAAAATCGTCTGTCATATTGTTGTTTTTTAGTCCTGTAATTTCCGTTATTACAGTTAACTATGCGCAGTGATATGGAACTGTAATGCGGACAAGAGAGCCGCCTGGAACTACGTTCGCTGTGCGTCTCCCAGAAAATAATTGCACACCTCAGAACGTTCATCAGCCAATCAGATTCAAGCATTCAACGGCCCCGTAGTATAAGTACAATTAAATCGCTAGTTAATACCACTAACAAGGCTCAAAATAGCCTCACACTAACACGGTAGCATAATGAGGGCCCCTACATGCAAACCAAAGCATTGAGAACTTTGTAAGTGTACAAACAGTTTAATAAGAAGATACTTTATAAAGACAGTACATTACGTGTATACAGACAGGAGCCATCTTGGAAAACAGTCTCGACAAGTCGAGCCACGAACGCTGCGCTAAGTGATGAACTGTGACTTGGAATCTCATATGGTCCATTTTTTCCAGAAGAAAGCACTGAACGCAACAGAGAAAATAAATTTTAAAAAAAATTTAAAAACTGAACGCAACAGAGACTAGAGCTTCCACAGGATACACACTAAAGAGATGATGGATTATTCAACCTTGGCTCGACTTGACTGTTTTCCAAGATGGCTCCTGTCTGTACTTCACAAAGCGTGTTTCCCATCACCACATGACAGCGGTTCTGACCTGCAGGATGCGGCGATGAAGGCGGCTGTGGTGATGGCAGGGACGGCGGGATATTCCTGCTCATAGTGCCTGATGCCTCTGAACCACTCCAGATAGACGATGCAGAACGCAGCCAGACTGAGGCACAATCCCAGCAGCACCAGACCCACGGAGAACCACCAGCTGAAACAGGCATTACAGGCGTTACACCAGCTGAAACACAGGCGTTAGACCAGCTGAAACACAGGCGTTAGACCAGCTGAAACACCGCCGTTAGACCAGCTGAAACACAGGCGTTAGACCAGCTGAAACACAGGCGTTACATCAGCTGAAACACAGGCTTTACACCAGCTGAAACACAGGCGTTAGACCAGCTGAAACACAGCCGTTAGACCAGCTGAAACACAGGCGTTAGACCAGCTGAAACACAGGCGTTACACCAGCTGAAACACAGGCGTTAGACCAGCTGAAACACAGGCGTTACACCAGCTGAAACACAGGCGTTAGACCAGCTGAAACACAGGCGTTAGACCAGCTGAAACACAGGCGTTAGACCAGCTGAAACACAGGCGTTAGACCAGCTGAAACACAGGCGTTACACCAGCTGAAACACAGGCGTTAGACCAGCTGAAACACAGGTGTTACACCAGCTGAAACACAGGCTTTAGACCAGCTGAAACACAGGCGTTACACCAGCTGAAACACAGGCGTTACATCAGCTGAAACACAGGCGTTAGACCAGCTGAAACACAGGCGTTAGACCAGCTGAAACACAGGCGTTAGACCAGCTGAAACACAGGCGTTAGACCAGCTGAAACACAGGCGTTACACCAGCTGAAACACAGGCGTTACACCAGCTGAAACACAGGCGTTAGACCAGCTGAAACACAGGTGTTACACCAGCTGAAACACAGGCGTTAGACCAGCTGAAACACAGGTGTTACACCAGCTGAAACACAGGCTTTAGACCAGCTGAAACACAGGCGTTACACCAGCTGAAACACAGGCGTTAGACCAGCTGAAACACAGGTGTTACACCAGCTGAAACACAGGCTTTAGACCAGCTGAAACACAGGCGTTACACCAGCTGAAACACAGGCGTTACATCAGCTGAAACACAGGCGTTAGACCAGCTGAAACACAGGCGTTAGACCAGCTGAAACACAGGCGTTAGACCAGCTGAAACACAGGCGTTACACCAGCTGAAACACAGGCGTTACACCAGCTGAAACACAGGCGTTAGACCAGCTGAAACACAGGTGTTACACCAGCTGAAACACAGGCTTTAGACCAGCTGAAACACAGGCGTTACACCAGCTGAAACACAGGCGTTACACCAGCTGAAACACAGGCGTTACATCAGCTGAAACACAGGCTTTACACCAGCTGAAACACAGGCGTTACACCAGCTGAAACACAGGCGTTACATCAGCTGAAACACAGGCTTTACACCAGCTGAAACACAGGCGTTACACCAGCTGAAACACAGGCGTTACATCAGCTGAAACACAGGCGTTACACCAGCTGAAACACAGGCGTTACACCAGCTGAAACACAGGCGTTAGACCAGCTGAAAGACAGGCGTTACATCAGCTGAAACACAGGCTTTACACCAGCTGAAACACAGGCGTTAGACCAGCTGAAACACAGGAGTTAGACCAGCTGAAACACAGGCGTTAGACCAGCTGAAACACAGGCGTTACACCAGCAGAAAGACAGGCGTTACATCAGCTGAAACACAGGCTTTACACCAGCTGAAACACAGGGGTTACACCAGTTGAAACACAGGCATTAGACCAGCTGAAACACAGGCGTTACACCAGCTGAAAGACAGGCGTTACACCAGCTGAAACACAGGCGTTACACCAGCTGAAACACAGGCGTTAGACCAGATGGAACACAGGCGTCAGACCAGCTGAAACACAGGCTTTACACCAGTTGAAACACAGGCGTTACACCAGTTGAAACACAGGCTTTACACCAGCTGAAACACAGGCTTTACACCAGCTGAAACACAGGCTTTACACCAGTTGAAACACAGGCGTTAGACCAGATGAAACACAGGCGTTAGACCAGTTGAAACACAGGCGTTACACCAGCTGAAACACAGGCGTTACATCAGCTGAAACACAGGCGTTACATCAGCTAAAACACAGGCGTTACACCAGCTGAAACACAGGGGTTACACCAGCTGAAACACAGGCGTTAGACCAGCTGAAAGACAGGCGTTACATCAGCTGAAACACAGGCATTACACCAGCTGAAACACAGGGGTTACACCAGCTGAAACAGGCATTACATCAGCTGAAACACAGGGGTTACACCAGCTGAAACAGGCATTACATCAGCTGAAACACAGGCGTTAGACCAGCTGAAACACAGGGGTTACACCAGTTGAAACACAGGGGTTACACTAGTTGAGAAACAGGGGTTACATCAGCTGAAGCACAGGCGTTAGACCAGCTGAAACACAGGCGTTAGACCAGCTGAAACACAGGGGCTACACCAGTTGAAACACAGGCGTTAGACCAGATGAAACACAGGCTTTACACCAGCTGAAACACAGGGGTTACACCAGCTGAAGCACAGGCGTTAGACCAGCTGAAACACAGGCTTTACACCAGCTGAAGCACAGGCGTTACATCAGCTGAAACACAGGCGTTACACCAGTTGAAACACAGGCTTTACACCAGCTGAAACACAGGCTTTACACCAGTTGAAACATAGGGGTTACACCAGTTGAAGCACAGGCGTTACACCAGCTGAAACACAGGCGTTAGACCAGCTGAAACACAGGGGTTACACCAGCTGAAACACAGGGGTTACACCAGCTGATGAAAAACCGCTGTTACTCTGCTGTTACACCAGCTAAAACAGCTACTTCAAATAGCTGCTCATCATTGAACAATCAGTGTTAACACAATTAAAATACACAAAAAAAAAATTATTTTAGAATTTCTTATTTCCAATTAGTTTAACTTGATGAACTAAAATGATAAAACAGAAATGAAAGGGAATAAAAGAAAGAGATAAATTCTTTGTAAATAACCTCCATATTAATCTTAGGATTCTTGTGTAAAATTCCTCTAAAAATAGTTTTTAGAATTTACCCTAAGAGATTTTGGTAACACTTCAGGATAAGGTCCCATTAGTTGACTTCAGTTAATACATTAACTTTAACTAACAAAGAGAAATGCATGTGTTCCTGTATCTGTTCATCTGTGTTAACGCTAGTTAATAAAAATACAACTGTACATGGTTAGTTCATGTCAGCTCAGATACATTAAATAACAATAATAGATACAACTTTTAATTTTAATATTGTATTAGTGAATATTGAAATTAACATTAACTAAGATTAATTTTAAAAAAGTATTCTTCATTGTTATTATTGTCATCCATGTTAACAAGTAGAATATTACTGTAAAGTGTTACTGAAGTTTGTGAATCCACCCGATGCTCCCGAGTAACTATAGAGTTGTGTAGAGTTGAGTAGAGTTCAGAGTGTGTGTGTGTGTGTGTGGGCATGTTTTTGTGAAATATCAGGACACAAATGTGTATAATGACATAGGTATTACAAAAAGAGGGTGAAATATGAGGATGTTCCCCATGTCCTCACTTTTCAAAATGCTTATAAATCGTACAGAACAAGGTTTTTTTCACAGAAAGTTTACTGTGATGGGTAGGTTTAGGGGCAGGGGCAGTGTGTGTGTGTGTGTGTGTGTGTGTGTGTGTGTGTGTGTGTGTGTGTGTGTGTGTGTGTGTGTGTGTGTGTGTGTGTGTGATGGGTAGGTTTAGGGGCAGGGGCAGTGTAAGGGGATAGAAAATACAGTTTGTACGGTATAAAAACCATTACGCCAATGGAATGTCCTCACATTTCACAAAAACAAACATGTGTGTGTGTGTGTGTGTGTGTGTGAGAAAGAGAGAGTAAGTGTGTGAGTGTGTATGTGTTCTCTCACTGTAACCAGAGCACAGTGGACCTGTGCAGTAACAGTGGGCCTGTGCAGTTACAGTGGGCCTGTGCAGTTACAGTGGACCTGTGCAGTAACA
Organism: Gobio occitaniae; assembly: GCA_033150135.1. Taxonomy (NCBI): domain Eukaryota; kingdom Metazoa; phylum Chordata; class Actinopteri; order Cypriniformes; family Gobionidae; genus Gobio; species Gobio occitaniae. The sequence continues at coordinate 57,453 of JARQWZ010003703.1, forward strand.
GTGGGCCTGTGCAGTTACAGTGGGCCTGTGCAGTAACAGTGGACCTGTGCAGTTACAGTGGGCCTGTGCAGTAACAGTGGGCCTGTGCAGTAACAGTGGGCCTGTGCAGTAACAGTGGGCCTGTGCAGTTACAGTGGACCTGTGCAGTTACAGTGGGCCTGTGCAGTAACAGTGGACCTGTGCAGTAACAGTGGGCCTGTGCAGTAACAGTGGGCCTGTGCAGTTACAGTGGACCTGTGCAGTTACAGTGGGCCTGTGCAGTAACAGTGGACCTGTGCAGTTACAGTGGGCCTGTGCAGTAACAGTGGGCCTGTGCAGTTACAGTGGGCCTGTGCAGTTACAGTGGGCCTGTGCAGTAACAGTGGGCCTGTGCAGTAACAGTGGGCCTGTGCAGTTACAGTGGACCTGTGCAGTAACAGTGGGCCTGTGCAGTTACAGTGGGCCTGTGCAGTTACAGTGGGCCTGTGCAGTAACAGTGGGCCTGTGCAGTTACAGTGGACCTGTGCAGTTACAGTGGGCCTGTGCAGTTACAGTGGGCCTGTGCAGTAACAGTGGGCCTGTGCAGTTACAGTGGGCCTGTGCAGTTACAGTGGGCCTGTGCAGTAACAGTGGGCCTGTGCAGTAACAGTGGGCCTGTGCAGTTACAGTGGGCCTGTGCAGTTACAGTGGGCCTGTGCAGTTACAGTGGGCCTGTGCAGTTACAGTGGGCCTGTGCAGTTACAGTGGGCCTGTGCAGTAACAGTGGGCCTGTGCAGTTACAGTGGGCCTGTGCAGTTACAGTGGGCCTGTGCAGTAACAGTGGACCTGTGCAGTTACAGTGGACCTGTGCAGTTACAGTGGACCTGTGCATTTACAGTGGACCTGTGCAGTAACAGTGGACCTGTGCAGTTACAGTGGACCTGTGCAGTTACAGTGGACCTGTGCAGTAACAGTGGGCCTGTGCAGTTACAGTGGGCCTGTGCAGTAACAGTGGGCCTGTGCAGTTACAGTGGGCCTGTGCAGTAACAGTGGGCCTGTGCAGTTACAGTGGGCCTGTGCAGTAACAGTGGACCTGTGCAGTTACAGTGGACCTGTGCAGTTACAGTGGACCTGTGCAGTAACAGTGGGCCTGTGCAGTTACAGTGGGCCTGTGCAGTAACAGTGGGCCTGTGCAGTTACAGTGGGACTGTGCAGTTACAGTGGACCTGTGCAGTTACAGTGGACCTGTGCAGTTACAGTGGACCTGTGCAGTAACAGTGGGCCTGTGCAGTTACAGTGGGCCTGTGCAGTAACAGTGGGCCTGTGCAGTTACAGTGGGCCTGTGCAGTTACAGTGGGCCTGTGCAGTTACAGTGGGCCTGTGCAGTAACAGTGGGCCTGTGCAGTTACAGTGGGCCTGTGCAGTAACAGTGGGCCTGTGCAGTTACAGTGGGCCTGTGCAGTTACAGTGGGCCTGTGCAGTAACAGTGGGCCTGTGCAGTAACAGTGGGCCTGTGCAGTAACAGTGGGCCTGTGCAGTAACAGTGGGCCTGTGCAGTTACAGTGGGCCTGTGCAGTAACAGTGGGCCTGTGCAGTTACAGTGGGCCTGTGCAGTAACAGTGGGCCTGTGCAGTAACAGTGGGCCTGTGCAGTAACAGTGGGCCTGTGCAGTTACAGTGGGCCTGTGCAGTTACAGTGGACCTGTGCAGTTACAGTGGACCTGTGCAGTAACAGTGGGCCTGTGCAGTAACAGTGGGCCTGTGCAGTTACAGTGGGCCTGTGCAGTTACAGTGGGCCTGTGCAGTAACAGTGGGCCTGTGCAGTAACAGTGGGCCTGTGCAGTTACAGTGGGCCTGTGCAGTAACAGTGGGCCTGTGCAGTAACAGTGGGCCTGTGCAGTTACAGTGGGCCTGTGCAGTAACAGTGGGCCTGTGCAGTTACAGTGGGCCTGTGCAGTTACAGTGGGCCTGTGCAGTTACAGTGGACCTGTGCAGTTACAGTGGACCTGTGCAGTTACAGTGGACCTGTGCAGTAACAGTGGGCCTGTGCAGTAACAGTGGGCCTGTGCAGTAACAGTGGGCCTGTGCAGTAACAGTGGGCCTGTGCAGTTACAGTGGACCTGTGCAGTTACAGTGGACCTGTGCAGTAACAGTGGGCCTGTGCAGTAACAGTGGGCCTGTGCAGTAACAGTGGGCCTGTGCAGTAACAGTGGGCCTGTGCAGTTACAGTGGGCCTGTGCAGTTACAGTGGGCCTGTGCAGTAACAGTGGGCCTGTGCAGTTACAGTGGGCCTGTGCAGTAACAGTGGGCCTGTGCAGTAACAGTGGGCCTGTGCAGTAACAGTGGGCCTGTGCAGTTACAGTGGGCCTGTGCAGTTACAGTGGGCCTGTGCAGTAACAGTGGACCTGTGCAGTTACAGTGGGCCTGTGCAGTAACAGTGGACCTGTGCAGTTACAGTGGGCCTGTGCAGTTACAGTGGGCCTGTGCAGTTACAGTGGGCCTGTGCAGTAACAGTGGACCTGTGCAGTTACAGTGGACCTGTGCAGTAACAGTGGGCCTGTGCAGTAACAGTGGACCTGTGCAGTTACAGTGGACCTGTGCAGTAACAGTGGGCCTGTGCAGTAACAGTGGGCCTGTGCAGTTACAGTGGGCCTGTGCAGTAACAGTGGACCTGTGCAGTTACAGTGGACCTGTGCAGTTACAGTGGGCCTGTGCAGTTACAGTGGGCCTGTGCAGTAACAGTGGGCCTGTGCAGTTACAGTGGGCCTGTGCAGTAACAGTGGGCCTGTGCAGTTACAGTGGGCCTGTGCAGTAACAGTGGGCCTGTGCAGTTACAGTGGGCCTGTGCAGTAACAGTGGGCCTGTGCAGTAACAGTGGGCCTGTGCAGTTACAGTGGGCCTGTGCAGTTACAGTGGGCCTGTGCAGTTACAGTGGGCCTGTGCAGTAACAGTGGGCCTGTGCAGTTACAGTGGGCCTGTGCAGTTACAGTGGGCCTGTGCAGTAACAGTGGGCCTGTGCAGTAACAGTGGGCCTGTGCAGTTACAGTGGGCCTGTGCAGTTACAGTGGGCCTGTGCAGTAACAGTGGGCCTGTGCAGTAACAGTGGGCCTGTGCAGTAACAGTGGGCCTGTGCAGTAACAGTGGGCCTGTGCAGTTACAGTGGGCCTGTGCAGTTACAGTGGGCCTGTGCAGTAACAGTGGGCCTGTGCAGTAACAGTGGGCCTGTGCAGTTACAGTGGGCCTGTGCAGTAACAGTGGGCCTGTGCAGTAACAGTGGGCCTGTGCAGTTACAGTGGGCCTGTGCAGTAACAGTGGGCCTGTGCAGTAACAGTGGGCCTGTGCAGTAACAGTGGGCCTGTGCAGTAACAGTGGGCCTGTGCAGTTACAGTGGGCCTGTGCAGTTACAGTGGGCCTGTGCAGTAACAGTGGGCCTGTGCAGTTACAGTGGGCCTGTGCAGTAACAGTGGGCCTGTGCAGTAACAGTGGGCCTGTGCAGTTACAGTGGGCCTGTGCAGTAACAGTGGGCCTGTGCAGTTACAGTGGGCCTGTGCAGTTACAGTGGGCCTGTGCAGTAACAGTGGGCCTGTGCAGTTACAGTGGGCCTGTGCAGTTACAGTGGGCCTGTGCAGTAACAGTGGGCCTGTGCAGTAACAGTGGGCCTGTGCAGTTACAGTGGGCCTGTGCAGTTACAGTGGGCCTGTGCAGTAACAGTGGGCCTGTGCAGTTACAGTGGGCCTGTGCAGTAACAGTGGGCCTGTGCAGTAACAGTGGGCCTGTGCAGTTACAGTGGGCCTGTGCAGTAACAGTGGGCCTGTGCAGTAACAGTGGGCCTGTGCAGTTACAGTGGGCCTGTGCAGTAACAGTGGGCCTGTGCAGTAACAGTGGGCCTGTGCAGTAACAGTGGGCCTGTGCAGTAACAGTGGGCCTGTGCAGTAACAGTGGGCCTGTGCAGTAACAGTGGGCCTGTGCAGTAACAGTGGGCCTGTGCAGTTACAGTGGGCCTGTGCAGTAACAGTGGGCCTGTGCAGTAACAGTGGGCCTGTGCAGTTACAGTGGGCCTGTGCAGTAACAGTGGGCCTGTGCAGTAACAGTGGGCCTGTGCAGTTACAGTGGGCCTGTGCCAGTGCTAGTTAGTTAAGGTTAGTTAAGGCTAGGGTTAGTCATCCTCACCTGTGAATGTCTGCGTGGTTCAGCACCACAGAGAAGAAATCCACATAGTAGGAAAGAGCGACAGCGGCCACAATCCAGAACACAGAGTGCCGGTTGATCCGAGCGGACGGCTTCAGCTCCACAGCCTCGTCAGGACCAGCAGCTGCACAACATACACACAACACCATCAGAGCAACACAACACCATCAGAGCAACACAACACCATCAGAGAAACACAACATCCACACAACATCAGCAGAGCAACACAACACCATCAGAGAAACACAACATCCACACAACATCAGCAGAGAAACACAACATCAGAGAAACACAACATCAGCAGAGCAACACAACATGCACAAAACATCAGCAGAGCAACACAACATGCACACAACATCAGCAGAGAAACACAACATACACACAACATCAGAGAAACACAACATCAGCAGAGCAACACAACATGCACACAACATCAGCAGAGAAACACAACATACACACAACATCAGCAGAGAAACACAACATACACACAACATCAGCAGAGAAACACAACATTCACACAACACCATCAGAGAAACACAATATTCACACAACACGACATTCACACAACAGCAGAGCAACACAACATTCTGCGGTCTCAAAACTCTGGCCAGTTGATCATACCGAGAATATCCAAATCAACTGCAGGCGGTCGATCCTTTTCCTATTTAGCTCCTAAACATAATAATGCACGTTGATGACAGAATCTACCCACGAAATTTAGAGCCACGAGCTGCAACTGGCAGCAATGCATCATCGTATTGTTCATCTTGAGTAAACAGCTGAAAGCGAAACGGAGGAGCTGCTAAAAAAGACTGCTGCAAAATCCATTGTTTGGACTTGGTTCGGATTTAAGCCGTCTGACGCACAGATGAGCGGGCGCGTGCGCACGCACACTCACACGCACACACTCGCTCACTGTCTTTGTAGTCTCTGCAGTGTTTCCCAAACGGAACCATTTTTTTTCTTTCAAATTTTTCAAATAATTCTCTCTTTGTAAACTTTGTTCAATGCATGCGAGTGCTGCCGTATGTTCGAATATGACCAGTCATTTTCGCCGTCATGAGAGTCATGCCAGAAGACGCGAATGAGAAGTCGCGCGCGCTGTGAGAAAATGTGTCTCTGTGCACTCATCCGAGAGCGTGCACACGTCTCACAGCGCGCACACGTCTCACAGCGCGCACACGTCTCACAGCGCGCACACGTCTCACAGCGCGCAAATATTGAGTTCTCTTTCAAGTCTAGCTCTTGAACGGACAAACTCACACAAAACGTATGTCAACATGTCCATCTTGATGATTATTCTAGCAGACATAGTCTGAATATGCCTTAAGTGAACTTTATACAGTCGAGAAAGACGACGCATATCCGAGCATTAGGTCTTAAAGGGGCAGTAGCATTAGGTCTTAAAGGGGCAGTAGCATTAGGTCTTAAAGGGGCAGTAGCATTAGGTCTTAAAGGGGCAGTAGCCTTAGGTCTTAAAGGGACAGTAGCATTAGGTCTTAAAGGGGCAGTAGCATTAGGTCTTAAAGGGGCAGTAGCATTAGGTCTTAAAGGGGCAGTAGCATTAGGTCTTAAAGGGGCAGTAGCATTAGGTCTTAAAGGGGCAGTAGCATAAGGTCTTAAAGGGGCAGTAGCATTAGGTCTTAAAGGGGCAGTAGCATTAGGTCTTAAAGGGGCAGTAGCATTAGGTCTTAAAGAGGCAGTAGCATTAGGTCTTAAAGGGGCAGTAGCATTAGGTCTTAAAGGGGCAGTAGCCTTAGGTCTTAAAGGGACAGTAGCATTAGGTCTTAAAGGGGCAGTAGCATTAGGTCTTAAAGGGGCAGTAGCATTAGGTCTTAAAGGGGCAGTAGCATTAGGTCTTAAAGGGGCAGTAGCATTAGGTCTTAAAGGGGCAGTAGCATTAGGTTTTAAAGGGGCAGTAGCATTAGGTTTTAAAGGGGCAGTAGCATTAGGTTTTAAAGGGGCAGTAGCATTAGGTCTTAAAGGGGCAGTAGCATTAGGTCTTAAAGGGGCAGTAGCTTTAGGTCTTAAAGGGGCAGTAGCATTAGGTCTTAAAGGGGCAGTAGCATTAGGTCTTAAAGGGGCAGTAGCATTAGGTCTTAAAGGGGCAGTAGCATTAGGTCTTAAAGGGGCAGTAGCCTTTACTGCTGTGTTTAATGTCAAACAACAAAAGACAAGGACATCACTCACTGCTCTTGATTGAATAGCTTTTGTAAGTTTAATATGATTAATCTTTAATTTATACAGTCAAATATGCAATGTTATTATACATTTGATCATTTTCTGTACCTGAAAACGAATGTTAGACGTACCTGAAAAACCTGAAACGCATTCTAATTTTATTAGTATCTTTGCTCAATAGTATTTATTTGTGCTGCTGCTTGTATTTAAATTATTTGCTCTTATTATTTTATTTATTTTGATTTGACAGTAGTCCATTTTTCCCTGAACATAGCAAATACTGAACCGTACCGAAACCGTGATACAAACCGAACCATGAGCAAACTGTGCCGTTACACCCCTAGAGTAACGTATGCGAGGGGGAGCCACAAAATGGAGGACATTTTCAAAGGGTGCCACGACCGAAAAAAGGTTTGAGAAAACTGTCAACTGAACAGACACTCAAAGGTGTTCACAGCAACCCGTCAAAATAAAAGTTTGGTTTAACGTGAGAAATTTTTCAGAATATATTAGGCTACTGTTGTAGCCTACAGTAGATTTAACTTTGTCTCTATGTAATAATTCGCCTCAACTAATAATAAAAAAAATTATGCCTAGATCGTTGCTTATTTTTCACTTGATCTTTTTTATAAACAATGTTTACTTTTAAACAGCATACAGCCTTTAAATGTTTATGTATTATTTACTTATAATGATTATCATCATAAATAATAAACTTATTGAATTGCATTTAATTTTTTTAAATACTTAAATAAAAAACAATTGTGGTACCGAAATTGGTACAGATCTGGCACGCATCTCCCTGTATCATTGCGTGATACTTTTGTATCATTTTTGTAAAGTTTTAGCCTGGTCGCAATTCACTGCCATTATATGAATAAGCGCGTTTTTAAAACGTTCTGCTTTATTATGTTAAAGTCTCTGCAGCTAGTGTAGCCTACTTGAATTTTATTTATCTGCAACAATATGTTATAATTACAGTTTTGCACAATAAATGTTTTCAAAACAACATACAACGTTTCTTTCAACACAACATCCACAAAACACCATCAGAGCAACACAACATTCACACAACACCATCAGAGCAACACAACATTCACACAACACCATCAGAGCAACACAACATTCACACAACACCATCAGAGAAACACAACATCAGCGCAACACCATCAGAGCAACACAACATTCACACAACACCATCAGAGCAACACAACATCCACAAAACACCAGAGCAACACAACATTCACACAACACCACCAGAACAACACAACATTCACACAACACCATCAGAGCAACACAACATTCACACAACACCATCAGAGAAACACAACATCAGCGCAACACCATCAGAGCAACACAACATTCACACAACACCATCAGAGCAACACAACATTCACACAACACCATCAGAGCAACACAACATCCACACAACACCATCAGAGCAACACAACATCCACACAACACCATCAGAGCAACACAACATTCACACAACACCATCAGAGCAACACAACATCCACACAACACCATCAGAGCAACACAACATCCACAAAACACCATCAGAGCAACACAACATTCACACAACACCATCAGAGCAACACAACATTCACACAACACCATCAGAGCAACACAACATCCACACAACACCATCAGAGCAACACAACATTCACACAACACCATCAGAGCAACACAACATTCACACAACACCATCAGAGCAACACAACATTCACACAACACCATCAGAGCAACACAACATCCACACAACACCATCAGAGCAACACAACATTCACACAACACCATCAGAGCAACACAACATCCACACAACACCATCAGAGCAACACAACATTCACACAACACCATCAGAGCAACACAACATCCACACAACACCATCAGAGCAACACAACATCCACAAAACACCATCAGAGCAACACAACATCCACAAAACACCATCAGAGCAACACAACATTCACACAACACCATCAGAGCAACACAACATCCACACAACACCATCAGAGCAACACAACATCCACACAACACCATCAGAGCAACACAACATTCACACAACACCATCAGAGCAACACAACATCCACACAACACCATCAGAGCAACACAACATCCACACAACACCATCAGAGCAACACAACATCCACACAACACCATCAGAGCAACACAACATTCACACAACACCATCAGAGCAACACAACATCCACAAAACACCATCAGAGCAACACAACATCCACACAACACCATCAGAGCAACAAAACATCCACACAACACCATCAGAGCAACACAACATTCACACAACACCATCAGAGCAACACAACATCCACACAACACCATCAGAGCAACACAACATCCACACAACACCATCAGAGCAACACAACATTCACACAACACCATCAGAGCAACACAACATCCACACAACACCATCAGAGCAACACAACATCCACACAACACCATCAGAGCAACACAACATCCACAAAACACCATCAGAGCAACACAACATCCACACAACACCATCAGAGCAACACAACATCCACACAACACCATCAGAGCAACACAACATCCACACAACACCATCAGAGCAACACAACATTCACACAACACCATCAGAGCAACACAACATTCACACAACACCATCAGAGCAACACAACATCCACAAAACACCATCAGAGCAACACAACATCCACACAACACCATCAGAGCAACAAAACATCCACACAACACCATCAGAGCAACACAACATTCACACAACACCATCAGAGCAACACAACATTCACACAACACCATCAGAGCAACACAACATTCACACAACACCATCAGAGCAACACAACATTCACACAACACCATCAGAGCAACACAACATTCACACAACACCATCAGAGCAACACAACATTCACACAACACCATCAGAGCAACACAACATCCACAAAACACCATCAGAGCAACACAACATCCACAAAACACCATCAGAGCAACACAACATCCACACAACACCATCAGAGCAACACAACATTCACACAACACCATCAGAGCAACACAACATTCACACAACACCATCAGAGCAACACAACATCCACACAACACCATCAGAGCAACACAACATCCACAAAACACCAGAGCAACACAACATCCACACAACACCATCTGAGAAACACAACATCCACAAAACACCATCAGAGCAACACAACATTCACACAACACCATCAGGGCAACACAACATTCACACAACACCATCAGAGCAACACAACATCCACACAACACCATCAGAGCAACACAACATCCACACAACACCATCAGAGCAACACAACATCCACACAACACCATCAGAGCAACACAACATCCACACAACACCATCAGAGCAACACAACATCCACAAAACACCATCAGAGCAACACAACATTCACACAACACCATCTGAGAAACACAACATCCACAAAACACCATCAGAGCAACACAACATTCACACAACACCATCAGGGCAACACAACATTCACACAACACCATCAGAGCAACACAACATCCACACAACACCATCAGAGCAACACAACATCCACACAACACCATCAGAGCAACACAACATCCACACAACACCATCAGAGCAACACAACATTCACACAACACCATCAGAGCAACACAACATTCACACAACACCATCAGAGCAACACAACATCCACACAACACCATCAGAGCAACACAACATCCACAAAACACCAGAGCAACACAACATCCACACAACACCATCAGAGCAACACAACATCCACAAAACACCATCAGAGCAACACAACATTCACACAACACCATCAGAGAAACACAACATCCACAAAACACCATCAGAGCAACACAACATTCACACAACACCATCAGGGCAACACAACATTCACACAACACCATCAGAGCAACACAACATCCACACAACACCATCAGAGCAACACAACATCCACAAAACACCATCAGAGCAACACAACATCCACACAACACCATCAGAGCAACACAACATCCACAAAACACCATCAGAGCAACACAACATCCACACAACACCATCAGAGCAACACAACATTCACACAACACCATCAGAGCAACACAACATTCACACAACACCATCAGAGAAACACAACATCCACACAACACCATCAGAGCAACACAACATCCACACAACACCATCAGAGCAACACAACATTCACACAACACCATCAGAGCAACACAACATTCACACAACACCATCAGAGCAACACAACATCCACACAACACCATCAGAGCAACACAACATCCACAAAACACCATCAGAGCAACACAACATCCACACAACACCATCAGAGCAACACAACATCCACAAAACACCATCAGAGCAACACAACATCCACAAAACACCATCAGAGCAACACAACATCCACACAACACCATCAGAGCAACACAACATTCACACAACACCATCAGAGCAACACAACATTCACACAACACCATCAGAGAAACACAACATCCACACAACACCATCAGAGCAACACAACATCCACACAACACCATCAGAGCAACACAACATCCACAAAACACCATCAGAGCAACACAACATTCACACAACACCATCAGAGCAACACAACATCCACAAAACACCATCAGAGCAACACAACATCCACAAAACACCATCAGAGCAACACAACATTCACACAACACCATCAGAGCAACACAACATTCACACAACACCATCAGAGCAACACAACATCCACAAAACACCATCAGAGCAACACAACATCCACAAAACACCATCAGAGCAACACAACATTCACACAACACCATCAGAGAAACACAACATTCACACAACACCAGAGCAACACAACATCCACAAAACACCATCAGAGCAACACAACATTCACACAACACCATCAGAGAAACACAACATCCACACAACACCATCAGAGCAACACAACATCCACACAACACCATCAGAGCAACACAACATCCACACAACACCATCAGAGCAACACAACATTCACACAACACAATCAGAGCAACACAACATCCACAAAACACCATCAGAGCAACACAACATCCACACAACACCATCAGAGAAACACAACATCCACACAACACCATCAGAGCAACACAACATCCACACAACACCATCAGAGCAACACAACATCCACACAACACCATCAGAGCAACACAACATCCACACAACACCATCAGAGCAACACAACATCCACACAACACCATCAGAGCAACACAACATTCACACAACACCATCAGAGCAACACAACATTCACACAACACCATCAGAGCAACACAACATTCACACAACACCATCAGAGCAACACAACATCCACACAACACCATCAGAGCAACACAACATTCACACAACACCATCAGAGCAACACAACATTCACACAACACCATCAGAGCAACACAACATTCACACAACACCATCAGAGCAACACAACATCCACACAACACCATCAGAGCAACACAACATCCACACAACACCATCAGAGCAACACAACATCCACACAACACCATCAGAGCAACACAACATTCACACAACACCATCAGAGCAACACAACATCCACACAACACCAGAGCAACACAACATCCACACAACACCATCAGAGCAACACAACATCCACAAAACACCATCAGAGCAACACAACATTCACACAACACCATCAGAGAAACACAACATCCACACAACACCATCAGAGCAACACAACATCCACACAACACCATCAGAGCAACACAACATCCACACAACACCATCAGAGCAACACAACATTCACACAACACCATCAGAGCAACACAACATTCACACAACACCATCAGAGCAACACAACATCCACAAAACACCATCAGAGCAACACAACATCCACACAACACCATCAGAGCAACACAACATCCACAAAACACCATCAGAGCAACACAACATCCACACAACACCATCAGAGCAACACAACATCCACACAACACCATCAGAGCAACACAACATCCACACAACACCATCAGAGCAACACAACATCCACACAACACCATCAGAGCAACACAACATCCACAAAACACCATCAGAGCAACACAACATCCACAAAACACCATCAGAGCAACACAACATCCACAAAACACCATCAGAGCAACACAACATCCACACAACACCATCAGAGCAACACAACATCCACACAACACCATCAGAGCAACACAACATCCACACAACACCATCAGAGCAACACAACATCCACACAACACCATCAGAGCAACACAACATTCACACAACACCATTCACACAACACCATCAGAGCAACACAACATTCACACAACACCATCAGAGCAACACAACACCATCAGAGCAACACAACATTCACACAACACCATCAGAGCAACACAACATCCACACAACACCATCAGAGCAACACAACATCCACACAACACCATCAGAGCAACACAACATCCACACAACACCATCAGAGCAACACAACATTCACACAACACCATCAGAGCAACACAACATTCACACAACACCATCAGAGCAACACAACATTCACACAACACCATCAGAGCAACACAACATCCACACAACACCATCAGAGCAACACAACATCCACACAACACCATCAGAGCAACACAACATCCACACAACACCATCAGAGCAACACAACATCCACACAACACCATCAGAGCAACACAACATTCACACAACACCATCAGAGCAACACAACATCCACACAACACCATCAGAGCAACACAACATCCACACAACACCATCAGAGCAACACAACATCCACACAACACCATCAGAGCAACACAACATTCACACAACACCATCAGAGCAACACAACATTCACACAACACCATCAGAGCAACACAACATCCACACAACACCATCAGAGCAACACAACATCAGCGCACAACACCATCAGAGCAACACAACATCAGCGCAACACCATCAGAGCAACACAACATCCACACAACACCATCAGAGCAACACAACATTCACACAACACCATCAGAGCAACACAACATTCACACAACACCATCAGAGCAACACAACATCCACACAACACCATCAGAGCAACACAGCATCCACACAACACCATCAGAGCAACACAACATTCACACAACACCATCAGAGCAACACAACATTCACACAACACCATCAGAGCAACACAACATCCACACAACACCATCAGAGCAACACAACATCCACACAACACCATCAGAGCAACACAACATCCACACAACACCATCAGAGCAACACAACATTCGCACAACACCATCAGAGCAACACAATATTCACACAACACCATCAGAGCAACACAACATTCACACAACACCATCAGAGCAACACAACATTCACACAACACCATCAGAGCAACACAACATTCACACAACACCATCAGAGCAACACAACATTCACACAACACCATCAGAGCAACACAACATTCACACAACACCATCAGAGCAACACAACATCCACACAACACCATCAGAGCAACACAACATTCACACAACACCATCAGAGCAACACAACATCCACACAACACCATCAGAGCAACACAACATTCACACAACACCATCAGAGCAACACAACATTCACACAACACCATCAGAGCAACACAACATTCACACAACACCATCAGAGCAACACAACATCCACACAACACCATCAGAGCAACACAACATCCACACAACACCATCAGAGCAACACAACATCCACACAACACCATCAGAGCAACACAACATCCACACAACACCATCAGAGCAACACAACATCCACACAACACCATCAGAGCAACACAACATCCACACAACACCATCAGAGCAACACAACATCAGCGCACACAGCTGACACGACAAGCAAAGAGTCGAGCAGAGTTTGACAAGCACTCAGTGTGCGTGTGCGTGTGTGTGTGTGTGTGTGTGTGTGTGCGTGTGTTTCTCACTCTGCTTGTTTTCTTCTGGTTGTTCGTTTGTCTTAAATCGCCGCCGCACGTTCATCAACTCCCTGAACTCCGCCATGATGCCGGGATGACGTCATATTCAAGCGGCGCGCGAGGCTCGTGAGATTCATGTGAGTCGCATGATCGAATCGGGACTCGTTTCACTTCTCGCACTCGCGATCTGAGGTGAAGTCAGAGCTGTAGTTTTCCTCGCAGTGCTTCATTTCATTTCTTATCTTCAACTCAGATATAATAGTTTGATTAATCAGATTAGAGGATAAAATCAGCCCTTAGATGATAAACACATCACATAGTCTATCAGAGCTCAGACTGCGCATGCTCAGTTTATCCTCAAAGGCTGATGATGATGATGATGATGATGATGATGATGATGATGATGATGATGATGATGAACAGCTTCTGTAACCCTAAACTCTGAAAGGGTCTTTTAAACACTGACCTGCTCTCATAATGAAGTATTTTATTACCAGTAATTAACAAATAAATAAACTCAAGATATTTTACAGTCCATCAGTTATAGCCCTCTTGTAAATTAACACTGTCTGTTACTTGTCTATAAAGTGTGACAGGTTGTCATTAGACACATAAACTCATCTACTCACTGCTCGCTTTTACAGTTTATAATCACAAATAAAGACTGAAAGAGTTGCTGAAAATACTATGACATAAGTCAAAATTACGGCAAAAATTCATAATTATGACATAAAGTTACAAATGTTATGTAAATCTTGAAATTATGACAAAAAGAAGAAATTATGATACAAACATCTGAAATTGTGAAATAAAGTTTAAATTATGACACCAAAATTTGAAATTATGACAAAAATATTAAATTATGACACAAAAAGTTGAAATTATGAAATAAAAAGTTGAAATTATGACACAAAAATGTGAAATTATGACAAAAGTTTAAATTAGACACAAAAAATTGAAATTATGAAATAAAGTTTAAATTATGACATAAAAACATGAAATTATGAAAGAAAGTTAAAATTTTGATACAAAAAGTTGAATTTATTATACAAAAATGTGAGATTATGAAATAAAAGTTTGAATTATGAAAGAAATTTTTAATTATTATACAACATTTTTAAATTATGAAATACATTTTTAAATTATAAAAAATATTTTTTTTTAAATTATGACATAAAACGTGAAATTATGATACAAACATTTCATATTATGAAATAAATTGATGAAATTATGGCAAAAAAATTGAAATTATGTTGTAAAAATTGAAATTATGACAAAAAGTTGAAATTATGATACAAAAATGTGAAATTATGAAAGAAAGTTGAAATTATGATACAAAAACGTGAAATTATGACATAAAAAAGTGAAATTACAAAAGAAAGTTGAAATTATGATACAAAAATTTGAAATTATAAAATTATGTTTTAAAATTATGACATAAAAATGTGAAATTATGAAAGAAAGTTGAAATTATGATACAAAAACGTGAAATTATGACATAAAAACATGAAATTATGAAAAAGTTAAAATTTTGATACAAAAAGTTTAAATTATTATATAAAACTTGAAATTATGACAAAAAGTTGAATTTATTATACAAAAAATGTGAGATTATGAAATAAAAGTTTGAATTATGACAGAAAATTTAAATTATGAAATAAAAAGTTGAAATTATGAAAGAAAATTTTAATTATTATACAACATTTTTAAATTATGAAATACATTTTTAAATTATGACATAAAACGTGAAATTATGATACAAACATTTCATATTATGAAATAAATTGATGAAATTATGGCAAAAAATTGAAATTATGTTGTAAAAGTTGAAATTATGACAAAAAGTTGAATTTATGATACAAAAATGTGAAATTATGAAAGAAAGTTGAAATTATGATACAAAAACGTGAAATTATGACATAGAAAAGTGAAATTACGAAAGAAAGTTGAAATAATGAGACAAAAATTTGAAATTATTAAATAAAAATTTAAATGATGACAAAAACATGAAATTATGAAAGAAAGTAAAAATTTTGATACAAAAAGTTGAAATTATTATATAAAACTTGAAATTATGACAAAAAGTTGAATTTATTATACAAAAATTTGATATTATGAAATAAAAGTTTGAATTATGACAGAAAATTTAAATTATGAAATAAAAAGTTGAAATTATGAAAGAAAACATGATACAACATTTTTAAATTATGAAATTACAGGTTACAGAAGATGTTCATCCATCATCTCTCCTCATCAGCCCTTGATGATAAACTGAGCTCTGCACTAAACCACAGAAATTACATTGAAATTATGTTGTAAAAGTTGAAATTATGACACAAAATTGAAATTATGATACAAAAATGTGAAATTATGAAAGAAAGTTTAAATTATGATACAAAAATTTGAAATTATTAAATGCAAATTTAAATTATGACATAAAAACATGAAATTATGATAGAAAAAATTGAAATTATTAAATAAAAAGTTGAAATTATAACAAAATGTCAAATTATGACGAAAATGTGAAATTATGAAATATAAAGTCAAAATTATAACTAACAATTATCACAAAAAGTTGAAATTGACATATTAAATCATATTATGCCAAAAAAAAAATATTATAAAATTGTTTTAAAATTATTACATAACATTTTTTAATTATGAAATAAAAAGTTGAAACTATGACAAAAAGTTGAAATTATGTTGAAGAAATTGAAATTATGACACAAAACTTGAAATTATGAAATACAAATTTAAATGATGACATAAAAACATGAAATTATGACCAAAAATGTAATTATGATACAAAAATCTAATAATGAAATGAAAAGTTGAAATTCTGAATTTGAATTTATGCTACAAAAATGTGAAATTCTGAAAAAAAATTAATTATGAAATTATGACATAAAACTTTTAAATAATGACATAAAAATGTGAAATTATGACAGAAAGTTAAAATTATTAAATAAAACACATTTAAAAATAATAAATAAAACACAATTATTAATTTTGACACAAAGTGAAAACTTTGATTATGATATAAAACCATGAAAATATGATGTAAAACTTAAAAATTGACAAAAAGTTTAAATGAAATAGACAAAAAAGTTGAAATGGTGATATAAAAACATTTTCTCAAATTATGACAGAAATGTGAAATTATTATATAAAACTTGAAATTATGACAAAAAGTTGAAATTATGAAAATATGACAAAAAGTTGAAATTATGATGTAAAACTCAAAAATTTACAAAAAGTTTAAATAAAATTATGACAGAAATGTGAAATTATGATTTAAAACTTGAAAATATGACAAAACATTTTGAAAAAGTTATGATACAAACATTTCTAATTATGAAATAAAAAGTTGAAATTTTGATGTAGAAAATTAAATTATGACAAAAAAGTGAATTTATGAAAAACGTTTAAATTATGCCACAAAATGTGAAATTATGAAATAAAACGTTTAAATTATGATATAAAAATGTGAAATTGACAAAAAGTTGAAATTATAATACAAAAATTTGAAATTATGAAATAAAAATGTGAAATTAAGACAAAATTGAAATTATGACAAAAATGTGAAATTACGACAAAAATTTGTAATTATGGCAAAAAGTTTAAATTTTGATAAAATTTTTTAATTATGAAATAAAAAGTTTTAATTATGACAAAAATGTGAAATGATGACAAAAAGATGAAATTATGAAATAAAAGCCTAATTATGACAAAAAGTTGAAATATGATATAAAAGTGTGAAATTATTAAGTAAAAATTTGAAATTGGCATAAATTAAAATTACGACAGAAAGTTGAAATTATGATTTAAAACTTGACATTATGACAAAAACTTTAAATTGATACAAAAAATGAAATCAAAAGTTGAAATTATAACAAAACGTGAAATAATGACAAAAATGTAAATTATGACATAAAAATGTGAAATTAACAAAAAGTTTAAATTATGATAAAAAAGGCAATATTTTGAGATTCAAATTAAAAAGATGACTTACTAAGTCATAATTATAACAAAAATGTGAAATTATAAAATATAAAGTCAAAATTATAACCAACAATTATCACAAAAAGTTGAAATTGACATATTAAATCATAATTATGACATAAAAATGTGAAATGATGACAAAAAGATGAAATTATGATATAAAGCTGCTAGCAGCGATGAAAGGGCCCTCGCACATGCACCGCCACCCGGTGGCCTCAGGAAAACAGTGAATAGTGGGCGACATGCATTTAAGCGGGTAAATATAGGAGAAATATGGCAAACTCACTTCAATGTGCCACACTTCCATCTGCCAGCAGGTGGCGCTTCGACTATAACTGAATATTGCCATGTATAGTCTTCAGGTCAGGACTATTATCAAACATGTGAAGTTTGAGGCAGATCGGACATTGTATACATGAGTTACAACAACTTCCTGTTTAATGGCGTAAATCACATACAGTAACAAGTATCCACGTGTTGCAAGACTTATTATGTTTCTAGCATGTTTGGGATTTCATGGCATATTTAAACGTTTTTCTGGGAGTGAATTATAGTATAAAGCATCTCATTTCCTTTTGCCAGCAGGTGGCCCTATGACTAACTGAATATTGGCATGTAGATGGGTTTAGGTCAGGACTCTTATCAAACATGTGAAGTTTGGGGCAGATCGGACATTGTATGCCTGACTTACTACAGCTTTCTGTGTCATGGCGAAACATCATAATTTGTCAGGCCACCACGGACACGCCCTTCAGGGAAAACTCAAGATCTTCACAATATAACATCACCAAGGCCTTTAGATTAGACTGACCAAATAGGATGTTGATTTGGTTACATCTCAATGAGGAGCATCACAGTGTTAAACATGCCATTTCCTGTTGCCCACAGGTGGTGCTATGACTGTCACTGAATATTGGCATGTTGATGTCTTCAGGCAAGGACTCTAATAAAACATGTGAAGTTTGGGGCAGATCAGACATTGTATGTCCGAGTTACAACAATGTCCTGTTTCATGGCAAAACAACGAAATTTCTGAGGCCGCCACGGACACGCCCTTCAGTGAAAACTGAAGATCGTCGCAATTTAACGTTGCAAAGGGCTTTAGTTTAGACTGACCAAATATGTTGATCTGATAAAATCTCTATGCGGAGTTGATTAAAGTACAACATCTGGAAATGGGAAAATTTGCAACTATTTAGTAAAGAAAAATCAAAACATCTCACTTCCTGTTGGTTTTAAGATTATGTACCAGGAGACTTTTTTGTAGGTATTGGGGTGTTACATGTGTATACCGAATTTCATACCTGTACGTGAAACGTAGCGGGAGGGGCACTTAGTTGAAATGTTGTAGGTGGCGCTATGGAGCCATTTTGCCACGCCTAATTCTGAAACTCATATGTAGATGTCTTCAGGCCAGGACTCTTATCAAACATATGAAGTTTGTGGCAGGTTGGACATTGTATGTCTGACTTACAACAACTTCCTGTTTCATTGCAAAACATCAGATTTTGCGAGGCCGCCACGGACACGCCCTTCAGTGAAAACTCAAGATCTTCACAATATAACATTACCAAGGCCTTTAGATTAGACTGACCAAATATGATGTTGATCTGATTAAATCTCTACGCGGAGTTGATTAAAGTAGAACATCTGGAAATGGGAAAATTTACAACAATTTAGTAAAGAAAAATCAAAATATCTCACTTCCTGTTGGTTTTCAGATTTCGTACCAAGAGACTTTTTTGTAGGTATTGGGCTGTTACATATGTCTACCAAATTTCATACCTGTACGTGAAACGTAGCGGGAGGGGCACTTAGTTGAAATGTTGTAGGTGGCGCTATGGAGCCATTTTGCCACGCCTAATTCTGAAACTCATGTAGATGTCTTCAGGCCAGGACTCTTATCAAACATATGAAGTTTGTGGCAGGTTGGACATTGTATGCCTGACTTACAACAGCTTCCTGTGTCATGGCGAAACATCAGACTTTGTCAGGCCGCCACGGACACGCCCTTCAGGGAAAACTCAAGATCTTCGCAATATAACATCACCAAGGCCTTTAGATTAGACTGACCAAATATGATGTTGATCTGGTTACATCTCAATGAGGAGTTAATCACAGCGTAAAACATGCCATTTCCTGTTGCCCACAGGTGGCGCTATGACTGTCACTAAATATTGGCATGTTGATGTCTTCAGGCAAATACTCTAATAAAACATGTGAAGTTTGGGGCAGATCGGACATTGTATGTCCGAGTTACAACAACTTCCTTTTTCATGGCGAAACATCAGATTTTGCGAGGCCGCCACGGACACGCCCGTCAGGGAAAACTCTAGATCTTCGCAATTTAACGTCGCAAAGGCCTTTAGATTAGACTGACCAAATATGATGTTGATCTGATTAAATCTCTAGGAGGAGTTCGTTAAAGTACAACGTCTGGAAATGGCACATTTTGCAACAAAAAATTAAAAATATCTGACTTCCTGTTGGTTTTCAGATTTTGCACGTAGAGACTTTTTTGTAGGTATTGGGCTGTTACATGTGTATACCGAATTTCATAGCTGTACGTGAAAGGTAGCGGGAGGGGCACTACGTTAGGTGGCGCTGTCGAGCCATTTTGCCACGCCTAATTCTGAATACCATAACAGACGTAAATTTTCGCCAATTTGGACGAGTTTTGAAAGTTTTGTGAGTTTTCGAGCGTGTTTAGGCCCCCAAAAAAGCGATTCATTCGGGAGAAGAAGAAGAAGAAGAAGAAGAATAATAATAATAATAAACTTTCGAAATCCAATAGGGTCCTCACACCATCGGTGCTCGGGCCCTAATAAAACAGCCTAATTATGACATTATACAAAAGTGTGAAATTATTAAATCAAAATTTGATATTGAAGTAAAAAGTTAAAATTACGACAAAAATTTGAAATTATGATAAAAAAGTTAATTTTTTTGAAATCATGAAATAAAAAGTTGAAATTATAACAAAACATGAAATAATGACAATTTTTTAAAATTATGATATAAAAAGTTGAAATTATGACAAAAAGTTGAAATTGACATAAAAATGTTTGAAAAGAAGTGAATCTGAGCTCGTCAGAAGCTGCTAATGCATCAGAGAAACTGATTGTGTTGTGTGTAATGGCACTGATTGTGTTGTGTGTAACGGCACTGATTGTGTTGTGTGTAACGGCACTGATTGTGTTGTGTGTAATGGCACTGATTGTGTTGTGTGTAATGGCACTGATTGTGTTGTGTGTAATGGCACTGATTGTGTTGTGTGTAATGACACTGATTGTGTTGTGTGTAATGGCACTGATTGTGTTGTGTGTAACGGCACTGATTGTGTTGTGTGTAATGGCACTGATTGTGTTGTGTGTAACGGCACTGATTGTGTTGTGTGTAATGGCACTGATTGTGTTGTGTGTAATGACACTGATTGTGTTGTGTGTAACGGCACTGATTGTGTTGTGTGTAATGGCACTGATTGTGTTGTGTGTAATGGCACTGATTGTGTTGTGTGTAATGGCACTGATTGTGTTGTGTGTAATGACACTGATTGTGTTGTGTGTAATGGCACTGATTGTGTTGTGTGTAATGGCAGTGATTGTGTTGTGTGTAATGGCACTGATTGTGTTGTGTGTAACGGCACTGATTGTGTTGTGTGTAATGGCACTGATTGTGTTGTGTGTAATGGCACTGATTGTGTTGTGTGTAATGGCACTGATTGTGTTGTGTGTAATGGCACTGATTGTGTTGTGTGTAATGACACTGATTGTGTTGTGTGTAACGGGACTGATTGTGTTGTGTGTAATGGCACTGATTGTGTTGTGTGTAATGGCACTGATTGTGTTGTGTGTAACGGCACTGATTGTGTTGTGTGTAATGGGACTGATTGTGTTGTGTGTAATGGCACTGATTGTGTTGTGTGTAATGGCACTGATTGTGTTGTGTGTAATGGCACTGATTGTGTTGTGTGTAATGGCACTGATTGTGTTGTGTGTAATGGCACTGATTGTGTTGTGTGTAATGGGACTGATTGTGTTGTGTGTAACGGCACTGATTGTGTTGTGTGTAATGACACTGATTGTGTTGTGTGTAATGGCACTGATTGTGTTGTGTGTAATGGCACTGATTGTGTTGTGTGTAATGGCACTGATTGTGTTGTGTGTAATGGGACTGATTGTGTTGTGTGTAATGGCACTGATTGTGTTGTGTGTAATGGCACTGATTGTGTTGTGTGTAATGACACTGATTGTGTTGTGTGTAATGACACTGATTGTGTTGTGTGTAATGGCACTGATTGTGTTGTGTGTAATGGCACTGATTGTGTTGTGTGTAATGGCACTGATTGTGTTGTGTGTAATGGCACTGATTGTGTTGTGTGTAATGGCACTGATTGTGTTGTGTGTAATGGCACTGATTGTGTTGTGTGTAACGGCACTGATTGTGTTGTGTGTAACGACACTGATTGTGTTGTGTGTAACGGCACTGATTGTGTTGTGTGTAACGGCACTGATTGTGTTGTGTGTAATGGCACTGATTGTGTTGTGTGTAATGGCACTGATTGTGTTGTGTGTAACGGCACTGATTGTGTTGTGTGTAATGGCACTGATTGTGTTGTGTGTAATGGGACTGATTGTGTTGTGTGTAATGGCACTGATTGTGTTGTGTGTAATGGCACTGATTGTGTTGTGTGTAATGGGACTGATTGTGTTGTGTGTAATGGCACTGATTGTGTTGTGTGTAATGGCACTGATTGTGTTGTGTGTAATGGCACTGATTGTGTTGTGTGTAATGGCACTGATTGTGTTGTGTGTAATGGCACTGATTGTGTTGTGTGTAACGGCACTGATTGTGTTGTGTGTAATGGCACTGATTGTGTTGTGTGTAATGGGACTGATTGTGTTGTGTGTAATGGCACTGATTGTGTTGTGTGTAATGGCACTGATTGTGTTGTGTGTAATGGCACTGATTGTGTTGTGTGTAATGGCACTGATTGTGTTGTGTGTAATGGCACTGATTGTGTTGTGTGTAACGGCACTGATTGTGTTGTGTGTAATGGCACTGATTGTGTTGTGTGTAATGGCACTGATTGTGTTGTGTGTAATGGCACTGATTGTGTTGTGTGTAATGGCACTGATTGTGTTGTGTGTAACGGCACTGATTGTGTTGTGTGTAATGGCACTGATTGTGTTGTGTGTAATGGCACTGATTGTGTTGTGTGTAATGGCACTGATTGTGTTGTGTGTAATGGCACTGATTGTGTTGTGTGTAATGGCACTGATTGTGTTGTGTGTAATGGCACTGATTGTGTTGTGTGTAATGGCAGTGATTGTGTTGTGTGTAATGGCACTGATTGTGTTGTGTGTAATGGCACTGATTGTGTTGTGTGTAATGGCACTGATTGTGTTGTGTGTAATGGCAGTGATTGTGTTGTGTGTAATAGGACTGATTGTGTTGTGTGTAATGGCACTGATTGTGTTGTGTGTAATGGCACTGATTGTGTTGTGTGTAATGACACTGATTGTGTTGTGTGTAATGACACTGATTGTGTTGTGTGTAATGGCACTGATTGTGTTGTGTGTAATGGCACTGATTGTGTTGTGTGTAATGGCACTGATTGTGTTGTGTGTAATGGCACTGATTGTGTTGTGTGTAATGGCAGTGATTGTGTTGTGTGTAATAGGACTGATTGTGTTGTGTGTAATGGCACTGATTGTGTTGTGTGTAATGGCACTGATTGTGTTGTGTGTAATGACACTGATTGTGTTGTGTGTAATGACACTGATTGTGTTGTGTGTAATGGCACTGATTGTGTTGTGTGTAATGGCACTGATTGTGTTGTGTGTAATGGCACTGATCGTGTTGTGTGTAACGGCACTGATTGTGTTGTGTGTAATGGCACTGATTGTGTTGTGTGTAATGGCACTGATCGTGTTGTGTGTAACGGCACTGATTGTGTTGTGTGTAATGGCACTGATTGTGTTGTGTGTAACGGCACTGATTGTGTTGTGTGTAACGGCACTGATTGTGTTGTGTGTAATGGCACTGATTGTGTTGTGTGTAATGACACTGATTGTGTTGTGTGTAACGGCACTGATTGTGTTGTGTGTAATGGCACTGTTTGTGTTGTGTGTAACGGCACTGATTGTGTTGTGTGTAATGGCACTGATTGTGTTGTGTGTAATGGCACTGTTTGTGTTGTGTGTAACGGCACTGATTGTGTTGTGTGTAATGGCACTGATTGTGTTGTGTGTAATGGCACTGATTGTGTTGTGTGTAATGGCACTGATTGTGTTGTGTGTAATGGCACTGATTGTGTTGTGTGTAATGGCACTGATTGTGTTGTGTGTAATGGCACTGTTTGTGTTGTGTGTAACGGCACTGATTGTGTTGTGTGTAATGGCACTGATTGTGTTGTGTGTAATGGCACTGATTGTGTTGTGTGTAATGGCACTGATTGTGTTGTGTGTAATGGCACTGATTGTGTTGTGTGTAATGGCACTGATTGTGTTGTGTGTAATGGCACTGATTGTGTTGTGTGTAATGGCACTGATTGTGTTGTGTGTAATGGCACTGATTGTGTTGTGTGTAATGGCACTGATTGTGTTGTGTGTAATGGCACTGTTTGTGTTGTGTGTAACGGCACTGATTGTGTTGTGTGTAATGGCACTGATTGTGTTGTGTGTAATGGCACTGATTGTGTTGTGTGTAATGGCACTGATTGTGTTGTGTGTAATGGCACTGATTGTGTTGTGTGTAATGGCACTGATTGTGTTGTGTGTAACGGCACTGATTGTGTTGTGTGTAATGGCACTGTTTGTGTTGTGTGTAACGGCACTGATTGTGTTGTGTGTAACGGCACTGATTGTGTTGTGTATAATGGCACTGATTGTGTTGTGTGTAATGGCACTGATTGTGTTGTGTGTAATGGCACTGATTGTGTTGTGTGTAATGGCACTGATTGTGTTGTGTGTAACGGCACTGATTGTGTTGTGTGTAATGGCACTGATTGTGTTGTGTGTAATGGCACTGTTTGTGTTGTGTGTAACGGCACTGATTGTGTTGTGTGTAATGGCACTGATTGTGTTGTGTGTAATGGCACTGATTGTGTTGTGTGTAATGGGACTGATTGTGTTGTGTGTAATGGCACTGATTGTGTTGTGTGTAATGGCACTGATTGTGTTGTGTGTAATGGCACTGATTGTGTTGTGTGTAACGGCACTGATTGTGTTGTGTGTAATGGCACTGATTGTGTTGTGTGTAATGGCACTGATTGTGTTGTGTGTAATGGCACTGATTGTGTTGTGTGTAATGGCACTGATTGTGTTGTGTGTAATGGCACTGATTGTGTTGTGTGTAACGGCACTGATTGTGTTGTGTGTAATGGCACTGTTTGTGTTGTGTGTAACGGCACTGATTGTGTTGTGTGTAACGGCACTGATTGTGTTGTGTATAATGGCACTGATTGTGTTGTGTGTAATGGCACTGATTGTGTTGTGTGTAATGGCACTGATTGTGTTGTGTGTAATGGCACTGATTGTGTTGTGTGTAATGGCACTGATTGTGTTGTGTGTAATAGCAGTGATTGTGTTGTGTGTAATGGCACTGATTGTGTTGTGTGTAATGGCACTGATTGTGTTGTGTGTAACGGCACTGATTGTGTTGTGTGTAATGGCACTGATTGTGTTGTGTGTAATGGCACTGATTGTGTTGTGTGTAACGGCACTGATTGTGTTGTGTGTAATAGGACTGATTGTGTTGTGTGTAATGGCACTGATTGTGTTGTGTGTAATGGCACTGATTGTGTTGTGTGTAATGGCACTGATTGTGTTGTGTGTAATGGCACTGATTGTGTTGTGTGTAATGGCACTGATTGTGTTGTGTGTAACGGCACTGATTGTGTTGTGTGTAATGGCACTGATTGTGTTGTGTGTAATGGCACTGATTGTGTTGTGTGTAATGGCAGTGATTGTGTTGTGTGTAATGGCACTGATTGTGTTGTGTGAGTTCAGCAGGTCCGCGGGTTCACAAGGTCAGCTGGTGCTCAGGTGTGGAATACTGTATCCTGCCAACAGCTCCGCTCTCTCCACTAGAGTTTCCTGCCAGCTGGAGCTCAGTCCATCCATCTGGAGCACAACACACACACACACACACACACACACACACACCTGGGAAACGGCATACTGTACAAGAAATGTAGCTTCTTTTAAAGAGACACGACATGCAAAGCATTGTTTGTTTTTTCATGCACTGGCTAGTTTTGTGATTTTGGGCTGTTATTTCAGACTAGTGGAAAGAAAACACCCAGAATGCACTTTAGTTCACTTTTAAATAAACTTTTGCTGATAGTTTCCTCACCCTCATGTCATCCAAGATGTCCATGTCTTTCTTTCTGCAGTCGAAGAGAAATGAAGGTTTTGGACAAAAACAGTCCAGGGTTTCCTCCATATAATGGACTTCAATGGGACCCAAACGGTTCAAGGTCCAAATGACAAATCAGACGAGCGTGATCATCTCTGAGCTCCGCCATAACTTCCGGAGAGTGAGGTCAAATTAGATCGTGGTTATAGATATTTCGATAGTAGATGCCTCATTCTACTGATCCATGCAGTCGCTAATGAGGCATCTACAAATACATCTATGACCATGCTCGTATTTTGACCTCACTTAGCGGAAGTTATGTCTGAGCTCAGAGATGATCACGTTCGTCTGATAAGAGGTAAAATAATAGCATAAATACTGCTGGGTTTCTCTCAGAAGCTGATGGTTTGTCTAGATCAGACCCTTATTCATCATCTGGTGTCGTTTAAAGCTGCACTGAAACTGTCATTTGAACCGTTTGGAGCCCATTGAAGTCCATTATATGGAGAAAAACCCTGGACTGTTTTCATCCAAAACCTTCATTTCTTTCCGACTGCAGAAAGAAAGACATGGACATCTTGGATGACATGAGGGTGAGGAAACTATCAGCAAAAGTTGATTTAAAAGTGAACTAATCCTTTAAGTGTTTATTTTATTGCACTTTGTAAAGTTTTCTTCTCCACTTCAGTGACATTTACAAACACTTACAGTTTCACATCTACACCAATCAGGCAAACCCAGGTTGGTCCCCCTGACCCGTCTCTGATGGACTCCTCTAGACCCCTGAAGCTGTGCTGTGGGATCTGGCACCAAGATGTTAGCAGCAGATCCTTTAAGTCCTCCATGGATCGGACTTGTTTGTTCAGCTCATCCCACAGATGCTCGATTGGATTGAGATCTGGGCGTCTCAAATTATGAGCGTCTCATAAAGCTCTGAACCGCTGAATCGACTCACTGATTCATAACGCTCTGAACCGCTGAATCGACTCACTGATTCATAACGCTCTGAACCGCTGAATCGACTCGCTGATTCATAACGCTCTGAACCGCTGAATCGACTCACTGATTCATAACGCTCTGAACCGCTGAATCGACTCACTGATTCATAACGCTCTGAACCGCTGAATCGACTCACTGATTCATAACGCTCTGAACCGCTGAATCGACTCGCTGATTCATAACGCTCTGAACCGCTGAATCGACTCGCTGATTCATAACGCTCTGAACCGCTGAATCGACTCGCTGATTCATAACGCTCTGAACCGCTGAATCGACTCGCTGATTCATAATGCTCTGAACCGCTGAATCGACTCACTGATTCATAACGCTCTGAACCGCTGAATCGACTCGCTGATTCATAACGCTCTGAATCGCTGAATCGACTCACTGATTCATAACGCTCCAAACCGCTGAATCGACTCACTGATTCATAACGCTCCAAACCGCTGAATCGACTCGCTGATACATAACGCTCCAAACCGCTGAATCGACTCGCTGATTCATAACGCTCCGAACCGCTGAATCGACTCACTGATTCATAACGCTCTGAACCGCTGAATCGACTCACTGATTCATAGCGCTCCGAACCGCTGAATCGACTCACTGATTCATAACGCTCTGAACCGCTGAATCGACTCGCTGATTCATAACGCTCCGAACCGCTGAATCGACTCACTGATTCATAACGCTCCAAACCGCTGAATCGACTCACTGATTCATAACGCTCCAAACCGCTGAATCGACTCACTGATTCATAACGCTCCAAACCGCTGAATCAACTCACTGATACATAACGCTCTGAACCGCTGAATCAACTCACTGATACATAACGCTCTGAACTGCTGAATCGACTCACTGATACATAACGTTCCAAACCGCTGAATCGACTCACTGATACATAACGTTCCAAACTGCTGAATCGACTCACTGATACATAACGTTCCAAACCGCTGAATCAACTCACTGATTCATAACGCTCCAAACTGCTGAATCAACTCACTGATACATAACGCTCTGAACCGCTGAATCAACTCACTGATACATAACGCTCTGAACTGCTGAATCGACTCACTGATACATAACGCTCTGAACCGCTGAATCGACTCACTGATACATAACGTTCCAAACTGCTGAATCAACTCACTGATACATAACATTCCAAACCGCTGAATCGACTCACTGATTCATAACGCTCTGAACCGCTGAATCGACTCACTGATTCATAACGCTCTGAACCGCTGAATCGACTCGCTGATTCATAACGCTCTGAACCGCTGAATCGACTCGCTGATTCATAACGCTCTGAACCGCTGAATCGACTCGCTGATTCATAACGCTCTGAACCGCTGAATCGACTCGCTGATTCATAATGCTCTGAACCGCTGAATCGACTCACTGATTCATAACGCTCTGAACCGCTGAATCGACTCGCTGATTCATAACGCTCTGAATCGCTGAATCGACTCACTGATTCATAACGCTCCAAACCGCTGAATCGACTCACTGATTCATAACGCTCCAAACCGCTGAATCGACTCGCTGATACATAACGCTCCAAACCGCTGAATCGACTCGCTGATTCATAACGCTCCGAACCGCTGAATCGACTCACTGATTCATAACGCTCTGAACCGCTGAATCGACTCGCTGATTCATAACGCTCCGAACCGCTGAATCGACTCACTGATTCATAACGCTCCAAACCGCTGAATCGACTCACTGATTCATAACGCTCCAAACCGCTGAATCGACTCACTGATTCATAACGCTCCAAACCGCTGAATCAACTCACTGATACATAACGCTCTGAACCGCTGAATCAACTCACTGATACATAACGCTCTGAACTGCTGAATCGACTCACTGATACATAACGTTCCAAACCGCTGAATCGACTCACTGATACATAACGTTCCAAACTGCTGAATCGACTCACTGATACATAACGTTCCAAACCGCTGAATCAACTCACTGATTCATAACGCTCCAAACTGCTGAATCAACTCACTGATACATAACGCTCTGAACCGCTGAATCAACTCACTGATACATAACGCTCTGAACTGCTGAATCGACTCACTGATACATAACGTTCCAAACCGCTGAATCGACTCACTGATACATAACGTTCCAAACTGCTGAATCAACTCACTGATACATAACGTTCCAAACCGCTGAATCGACTCACTGATACATAACGTTCCAAACTGCTGAATCAACTCACTGATACATAACATTCCAAACCGCTGAATCGACTCACTGATTCATAACGCTCCAAACCGCTGAATCAACTCACTGATACATAACATTCCAAACTACTGAAACGACTCACTGATACATAACGTTCCAAACTGCTGAATCGACTCGCTTATTCATAACGCTCCGAACCGCTGAATCGACTCACTGATTCATAACGCTCCAAACAGCTGAATTGACTCACTGATTCATAATGCTCCAAACCGCTGAATCGACTCACTGATTCATAACGCTCCAAACCGCTGAATCAACTCACTGATACATAACGCTCTGAACCGCTGAATCAACTCACTGATTCATAACGCTCTGAACCGCTGAATCAACTCACTGATACATAATGCTCTGAACCGCTGAATCAACTCACTGATTCATAACGCTCCAAACCGCTGAATCGACTCACTGATTCATAACGCTCCAAACCGCTGAATCGACTCACGGATTCATAACGCTCCGAACCGCTGAATCGACTCACTGATTCATAACGCTCCAAACCGCTGAATCGACTCACTGATTCTTAACGCTCCAAACCGCTGAATCGACTCACTGATTCATAATGCTCCAAACCGCTGAATCGACTCACTGATTCATAACGCTGGGGAATTTGGAGGCCAAGTCAACGCCTCAAACTCGCTGTGCCGCCCCATACTGCACAAACTGAGATGCTCCGGAAGGACAAAATGTTCACTTGCTGCCGAATATACCCCACCCAGAGGTCAATCTGTGAGCGTGGAGACATCAGTCTCTCCATCTCGAGCGCTGATGTCTGATAAACGAGACCTTCCAATATTCAGAAATCACATCAAATGCTCCAGATATGAAGCGATTGGCTTTCCTGTGGCCTGCTCTTATCTCCAGCTCAAACCACGACTCAAAACAGAACCGGGATTGTGCTTTATGAGGGTATCATGTTCGGAGCCGGGCGGACAAAAGAGCTTTACGCTTCATAATGCCGCTCATTCAGCACATCTGATCATCCGACTTCCTTCAGTGTGTGTGTGTGTGTGTGTGTGAGTGTGTGTGTGTGTGTGTGTGTGAGTGTGTGTGTGTGTGTGTGTGTGTGTGTGTGTGTGTGTGTGTGTGTGTGTGTGCTGGCCAGATATTCCGAGGAAACGCTGAGCGCATTTGATTCTCACCCAAACAGACAATAAAAGCATATACTCCATCCCCAGTGCGGTGGAGCTGCTCTCTCTGCTCCTGTTTCCCAGAGGCCTTTGGGGCAGAACAATAGTGTTCTGTGAGGAGCTTTATCAGAGACGTATACCTTACATACTGCACACAGCTCTGGGTTTGCTGACTCCAGAGATGGGGCCGAGTGGAGCATGTCTCAACATTTCCCACAATCCCCTGCATGTTTCGGGCATGTCAGCGATGACGCTTACATCTCCTCAAACACGGCCCAAGCCCTCATGATGTGTGAGAATCACTGAGAGAATGAGTCCGTCAGCCCTTCCAGAACAATGCGGCTTTTTTGTGATTGTTGCGGGCAAAAATCCTTCATTATGCAGCACGTTTTCTTAAAAAATGCGATGGAAAATGCGGGATATTTATGCAATTTTATAAGGTGAAATTGCGGAAACTTGCAAAAACTGCGGTTTGATGAAAAAGAGAAAAAAAGCTAATATTTTTAATTGAATATTGAACATGATTCGGATCACATGTCAAACCGCTGAAATAAGTGACTTTGGCAATCCAAACCACTGATTCATAACGCTCTGAACCGCTGAATCGACTCACTGATTCATAACGCTCTGAACCGCTGAATCGACTCACTGATTCATAACGCTCTGAACCGTTGAATCGACTCACTGATTCATAACGCTCCAAACCGCTGAATCGACTCACTGATTCATAACGCTCTGAACCGTTGAATCGACTCACTGATACATAACATTCCAAACCGCTGAATCGACTCACTGATACATATCGTTCCAAACCGCTGAATCGACTCACTGATACATAACGTTCCTAACCGCTGAATCAACTCACTGATACATAACGTTCCAAACCGCTGAATCGACTCACTGATACATAACGTTCCAAACCGCTGAATCGACTCACTGATACATAACGTTCCAAACCGCTGAATCAACTCACTGATACATAACGTTCCAAACCGCTGAATCGACTCACTGATACATAACGTTCCTAACCGCTGAATCGACTCACTGATACATAACATTCCAAACCGCTGAATCAACTCACTGATACATAACATTCCAAACCGCTGAATCAACTCACTGATACATAACATTCCAAACCGCTGAATCAACTCACTGATACATAACGTTCCAAACCGCTGAATCAACTCACTGATACATAACGTTCCAAACCGCTGAATCGACTCACTGATACATAACGTTCCTAACCGCTGAATCGACTCACTGATACATAACATTCCAAACCGCTGAATCGACTCACTGATACATAACATTCCAAACCGCTGAATCAACTCACTGATACATAACGTTCCAAACCGCTGAATCGACTCGCTGATTCATAACGCTCTGAACCGTTGAATCAACTCACTGATACATAACTGTGGCGAGCAGCGAGGCCGAGGGACCGTGAGGGCGGGACGAGGCGGCGCTCATCAGAGAGGATGAGCGCCAGCTGCGAGCCGCAGCGATCTCGGCCCTTGCGGAGGAGTGAGGGAGTATAAAGGAGGAGCGACGACAGTGAGGGACGAGAGAGGACCAGGCCTGGACTTTATGTTGTATTTTATTTATGTTCTGGTTTGTGTATGCTGCAGTCGTCCGTGAGGGGCTGCAGCTTTTATTTTATTTTGTTAATTTGTGTTTGTTGTATGTAGGCGGCAGTCGACCGCGAGGGGCTGCCGCCGCCATTATTATTTTGATTAAATGTTTTGATTGTCCGCCGGTTCCCGCCTCCTTCTTCCCATACAAACAACATTTACTACAATAACATTCCAAACCGCTGAATCGACTCACTGATACATAACGCTCTGAACCGCTGAATCGACTCACTGATACATAACGTTCCAAACCGCTGAATCAACTCACTGATACATAACATTCCAAACCGCTGAATCAACTCACTGATACATAACATTCCAAACCGCTGAATCGACTCGCTGATTCATAACGCTCTGAACCGTTGAATCAACTCACTGATACATAACATTCCAAACCGCTGAATCGACTCACTGATACATAACGCTCTGAACCGCTGAATCGACTCACTGATACATAACGTTCCAAACCGCTGAATCGACTCACTGATACATAACGTTCCAAACCGCTGAATCAACTCACTGATACATAACGCTCTGAACCGCTGAATCAACTCACTGATACATAACGCTCTGAACCGCTGAATCAACTCACTGATACATAACGCTCTGAACCGCTGAATCGACTCACTGATACATAACGTTCCTAACCGCTGAATCGACTCGCTGATTCATAACGCTCTGAACCGCTGAATCAACTCACTGATACATAACATTCCAAACCGCTGAATCGACTCACTGATACATAACGTTCCAAACCGCTGATTCGACTCACTGATACATAACGTTCCAAACCGCTGAATCGACTCACTGATACATAACGTTCCAAACCGCTGAATCAACTCACTGATACATAACGTTCCTAACCGCTGAATCGACTCACTGATACATAACGTTCCTAACCGCTGAATCAACTCACTGATACATAACGTTCCTAACCGCTGAATCGACTCACTGATACATAACGTTCCTAACCGCTGAATCAACTCACTGATACATAACGTTCCAAACCGCTGAATCGACTCACTGATTCATAACGTTCCAAACCGCTAAATCGACTCACTGATACATAACGTTCCTAACCGCTGAATCGACTCACTGATACATAACGTTCCAAACCGCTGAATCAACTCACTGATACATAACGTTCCTAACCGCTGAATCGACTCACTGATACATAACGCTCCTAACCGCTGAATCGACTCACTGATACATAACGTTCCAAACCGCTGAATCTACTCACTGATTCATAACGCTCCTAACCGCTGAATCGACTCACTGATACATAACGTTCCAAACCGCTGAATCGACTCACTGATACATAACGTTCCAAACCGCTGAATCTACTCACTGATTCATAACGCTCCTAACCGCTGAATCGACTCACTGATACATAACGTTCCAAACCGCTGAATCTACTCACTGATTCATAAAACTCCTAACCGCTGAATCGACTCACTGATACATAACGTTCCAAACCGCTGAATCGACTCACTGATTCATAACGTTCCTAACCGCTGAATCAACTCACTGATACATAACGTTCCTAACCGCTGAATCGACTCACTGATACATAACGTTCCAAACCGCTGAATCGACTCACTGATTCATAACGTTCCAAACTGCTGAATCAACTCACTGATACATAACGTTCCTAACCGCTGAATCAACTCACTGATACATAACGTTCCAAACCGCTGAATCGACTCACTGATACATAACGTTCCTAACCGTTGAATCGACTCACTGATACATAACGTTCCAAACTGCTGAATCGACTCACTGATACATAACGTTCCTAACCGCTGAATCAACTCACTGATACATAACGTTCCAAACCGCTGAATCGACTCACTGATACATAACGTTCCTAACCGCTGAATCAACTCACTGATACATAACGTTCCTAACCGCTGAATCAACTCACTGATACATAATGTTCCAAACCGCTGAATCAACTCACTGATGCATAACGTTCCAAACCGCTGAATCGACTCACTGATACATAACGTTCCAAACCGCTGAATCAACTCACTGATACATAACGTTCCAAACCGCTGAATCGACTCACTGATACATAACGTTCCAAACCGCTGAATCGACTCACTGATACATAACGTTCCTAACCGCTGAATCAACTCACTGATACATAACGTTCCTAACCGCTGAATCGACTCACTGATACATAACGTTCCTAACCGCTGAATCGACTCACTGATACATAACGTTCCTAACCGCTGAATCAACTTACTGATACATAACGTTCCAAACTGCTGAATCGACTCGCTGATTCATAACGTTCCTAACCGCTGAATCAACTCACTGATACATAACGTTCCAAACCGCTGAATCAACTCACTGATACATAACGTTCCAAACTGCTGAATCGACTCACTGATACATAACGTTCCAAACAGCTGAATCGACTCACTGATTCATAACGCTTCAAACTGCTGAATCGACTCGCTGATTCATAATGCTCTGAACCCTTGAATCGACTCACTGATACATAACGTTCCAAACCGCTGAATCGACTCACTGATTCATAACGCTTCAAACCGCTGAATCGACTCAATGATTCATAATGTTCCAAACCGCTGAATCGACTCACTGATACATAACGTTCCAAACCGCTGAATCGACTCACTGATACATAACGTTCCAAACCGCTGAATCAACTCACTGATACATAACGTTCCAAACAGCTGAATCGACTCACTGATTCATAACGCTTCAAACTGCTGAATCGACTCGCTGATTCATAATGCTCTGAACCCTTGAATCGACTCACTGATACATAACGTTCCAAACCGCTGAATCGACTCACTGATTCATAACGCTTCAAACCGCTGAATCGACTCAATGATTCATAATGTTCCAAACCTCTGAATCGACTCACTGATACATAACGTTCCAAACCGCTGAATCGACTCACTGATACATAACGTTCCAAACCGCTGAATCAACTCACTGATACATAACGTTCCAAACCGCTGAATCAACTCACTGATACATAACGTTCCTAACCGCTGAATCGACTCACTGATACATAACGCTCCTAACCGCTGAATCGACTCACTGATACATAACGTTCCAAACCGCTGAATCTACTCACTGATTCATAACGCTCCAAACCGCTGAATCGACTCACTGATACATAACATTCCAAACCGCTGAATCGACTCAATGATTCATAATGTTCCAAACCGCTGAATCGACTCACTGATACATAACGTTCCAAACCGCTGAATCGACTCACTGATACATAACGTTCCAAACCGCTGAATCAACTCACTGATACATAACGTTCCAAACAGCTGAATCGACTCACTGATTCATAACGCTTCAAACTGCTGAATCGACTCGCTGATTCATAATGCTCTGAACCCTTGAATCGACTCACTGATACATAACGTTCCAAACCGCTGAATCGACTCACTGATTCATAACGCTTCAAACCGCTGAATCGACTCAATGATTCATAATGTTCCAAACCTCTGAATCGACTCACTGATACATAACGTTCCAAACCGCTGAATCGACTCACTGATACATAACGTTCCAAACCGCTGAATCAACTCACTGATACATAACGTTCCAAACCGCTGAATCAACTCACTGATACATAACGTTCCTAACCGCTGAATCGACTCACTGATACATAACGCTCCTAACCGCTGAATCGACTCACTGATACATAACGTTCCAAACCGCTGAATCGACTCACTGATACATAACGTTCCAAACCGCTGAATCTACTCACTGATTCATAACGCTCCTAACCGCTGAATCGACTCACTGATACATAACGTTCCAAACCGCTGAATCTACTCACTGATTCATAAAGCTCCTAACCGCTGAATCGACTCACTGATACATAACGTTCCAAACCGCTGAATCGACTCACTGATTCATAACGTTCCTAACCGCTGAATCAACTCACTGATACATAACGTTCCTAACCGCTGAATCGACTCACTGATACATAACGTTCCAAACCGCTGAATCGACTCACTGATTCATAACGTTCCAAACTGCTGAATCAACTCACTGATACATAACGTTCCTAACCGCTGAATCAACTCACTGATACATAACGTTCCAAACCGCTGAATCGACTCACTGATACATAACGTTCCTAACCGTTGAATCGACTCACTGATACATAACGTTCCAAACTGCTGAATCGACTCACTGATACATAACGTTCCTAACCGCTGAATCAACTCACTGATACATAATGTTCCAAACCGCTGAATCGACTCACTGATTCATAACGCTCTGAACCGCTGAATCGACTCACTGATACATAACGTTCCAAACTGCTGAATCGACTCACTGATACATAACGTTCCAAACCGCTGAATCGACTCACTGATACATAACGTTCCAAACCGCTGAATCAACTCACTGATACATAACGTTCCAAACCGCTGAATCGACTCACTGATACATAACGTTCCAAACCGCTGAATCGACTCACTGATACATAACGTTCCTAACCGCTGAATCAACTCACTGATACATAACGTTCCTAACCGCTGAATCGACTCACTGATACATAACGTTCCTAACCGCTGAATCGACTCACTGATACATAACGTTCCTAACCGCTGAATCAACTTACTGATACATAACGTTCCAAACTGCTGAATCGACTCGCTGATTCATAACGTTCCAAACCGCTGAATCGACTCACTGATACATAACGTTCCAAAACAGCTGAATCGACTCACTGATACATAACGTTCCAAACCGCTGAATCAACTCACTGATACATAACGTTCCAAACTGCTGAATCGACTCGCTGATTCATAACGTTCCAAACCGCTGAATCGACTCACTGATACATAACGTTCCAAACCGCTGAATCGACTCACTGATACATAACGTTCCAAACCGCTGAATCAACTCACTGATACATAACGTTCCTAACCGCTGAATCAACTCACTGATACATAACGTTCCAAACCGCTGAATCAACTCACTGATACATAACGTTCCAAACTGCTGAATCGACTCACTGATACATAACGTTCCAAACAGCTGAATCGACTCACTGATTCATAACGCTTCAAACTGCTGAATCGACTCGCTGATTCATAATGCTCTGAACCCTTGAATCGACTCACTGATACATAACGTTCCAAACCGCTGAATCGACTCACTGATTCATAACGCTTCAAACCGCTGAATCGACTCAATGATTCATAATGTTCCAAACCGCTGAATCGACTCACTGATACATAACGTTCCAAACCGCTGAATCGACTCACTGATACATAACGTTCCAAACCGCTGAATCAACTCACTGATACATAACGTTCCAAACAGCTGAATCGACTCACTGATTCATAACGCTTCAAACTGCTGAATCGACTCGCTGATTCATAATGCTCTGAACCCTTGAATCGACTCACTGATACATAACGTTCCAAACCGCTGAATCGACTCACTGATTCATAACGCTTCAAACCGCTGAATCGACTCAATGATTCATAATGTTCCAAACCTCTGAATCGACTCACTGATACATAACGTTCCAAACCGCTGAATCGACTCACTGATACATAACATTCCAAACCGCTGAATCGACTCACTGATTCATAACGCTCCAAACCGCTGAATCAACTCACTGA
This sequence comes from Gobio occitaniae, assembly GCA_033150135.1. Lineage (NCBI taxonomy): Eukaryota > Metazoa > Chordata > Actinopteri > Cypriniformes > Gobionidae > Gobio > Gobio occitaniae. Next base: position 95,692 of record JARQWZ010003703.1, read on the forward strand.
TACATAACGGTCCAAACTGCTGAATCGACTCACTGATACATAACGTTCCTAACCGCTGAATCAACTCACTGATACATAACATTCCAAACCGCTGAATCGACTCACTGATACATAACATTCCAAACCGCTGAATCGACTCACTGATTCATAACGCTCCAAACCGCTGAATCAACTCACTGATACATAACGTTCCAAACTGCTGAATCGACTCACTGATACATAACGTTCCTAACCGCTGAATCAGCTCACTGATACATAACGCTCCTAACCGCTGAATCGACTCACTGATACATAACGTTCCTAACCGCTGAATCAACTCACTGATACATAACGTTCCAAACCGCTGAATCAACTCACTGATACATAACGTTCCTAACCGCTGAATCGACTCACTGATACATAACGTTCCTAACCGCTGAATCAACTCACTGATACATAACGTTCCAAACTGCTGAATCGACTCGCTGATTCATAACGTTCCAAACCGCTGAATCGACTCACTGATACATAACGTTCCAAAACGGCTGAATCGACTCACTGATACATAACGTTCCAAACCGCTGAATCAACTCACTGATACATAACGTTCCAAACTGCTGAATCGACTCGCTGATTCATAACGTTCCAAACCGCTGAATCGACTCACTGATACATAACGTTCCAAACCGCTGAATCGACTCACTGATACATAACGTTCCTAACCGCTGAATCAACTCACTGATACATAACGTTCCAAACCGCTGAATCAACTCACTGATACATAACGTTCCAAACTGCTGAATCGACTCACTGATACATAACGTTCCAAACAGCTGAATCGACTCACTGATTCATAACGCTTCAAACTGCTGAATCGACTCGCTGATTCATAATGCTCTGAACCCTTGAATCGACTCACTGATACATAACGTTCCAAACCGCTGAATTGACTCACTGATTCATAACGCTTCAAACCGCTGAATCGACTCAATGATTCATAATGTTCCAAACCGCTGAATCGACTCACTGATACATAACGTTCCAAACCGCTGAATCGACTCACTGATACATAACGTTCCAAACCGCTGAATCAACTCACTGATACATAACGTTCCAAACAGCTGAATCGACTCACTGATTCATAACGCTTCAAACTGCTGAATCGACTCGCTGATTCATAATGCTCTGAACCCTTGAATCGACTCACTGATACATAACGTTCCAAACCGCTGAATCGACTCGCTGATTCATAACGTTCCAAACCGCTGAATCGACTCACTGATACATAACATTCCAAACCGCTGAATCGACTCACTGATTCATAACGCTCCAAACCGCTGAATCAACTCACTGATACATAACGTTCCAAACTGCTGAATCGACTCACTGATACATAACGTTCCAAACTGCTGAATCGACTCAATGATACATAACGTTCCAAACTGCTGAATCGACTCACTAATACATAACATTCCAAACTGCTGAATCGACTCACTAATACCTAACGTTCCAAACTGCTGAATCGACTCACTGATTCATAACGCTCCAAACCGCTGAATCGACTCACTGATACATAACGCTCCAAACCGCTGAATCGACTCACTGATACATAACGTTCCAAACCGCTGAATCGACTCACTGATACATAACGTTCCAAACCGCTGAATCGATTCACTGATTCATAACGCTCCAAACCGCTGAATCGACTCACTGATACATAACGTTCCAAACTGCTGAATCGACTCACTGATAAATAACGTTCCAAACTGCTGAATCGACTCACTGATACATAACGTTCCAAACTGCTGAATCGACTCACTGATTCATAACGCTTCAAACCACTGAATCGACTCACTGATTCATAACGTTCCAAACCGCTGAATCGACTAACTGATACATAACGTTCCAAACTGCTGAATCTACTCACTGACACATAACGTTCCAAACTGCTGAATTGACTCACTGATACATAATGTTCCAAACCGCTGAATCGACTCACTTATACATAACGTTCCAAACCGCTGAATCAACTCACTGATACATAACGTTCGTAACCGCTGAATCGACTCACTGATTCATAACGTTCCAAACCGCTGAATCAACTCACTGATACATAACGTTCCAAACCGCTGAATCAACTCACTGATACATAACGTTCCAAACTGCTGAATCGACTCACTGATACATAACGTTCCAAACCGCTGAATCGACTCACTGATTCATAACGTTCCAAACCACTGAATCGACTCGCTGATTCATAACGCTCTGAACCGCTGAATCGACTCACTGATTCATAACGTTCCAAACCGCTGAATCGACTCACTGATACATAACGTTCCAAACCGCTGAATGGACTCACTGATTCATAACGTTCCAAACCGCTGAATCGACTCGCTGATTCATAACGCTCTGAACCACTGAATCGACTCACTGATACATAACGTTCCAAACCGCTGAATCGTCTCGCTGAATCATAACGCTCTGAACCGTTGAATCGACTCACTGATTCATAAAGCTCCAAACCTCTGAATTGACTCACTGATTCATAATGTTCCAAACCGCTGAATCGACTCGCTGATTCATAACGCTCCAAACCGCTGAATCGACTCACTGATTCATAATGCTCCAAACTGCTGAATCGACTCACTGATACATAATGTTCCAAACCGCTGAATCGACTCACTGATACATAATGTTCCAAACCTCTGAATCGACTCACTGATTCATAACGTTCCAAACCGCTGAATCGACTCACTGATTCATAACGCTCCAAACCGCTGAATCTACTCACTGATTCATAACGATCTGAACCGCTGAATCGACTCGCTGATTCATAACGCTCCAAACCGCTGAATCGACTCACTGATTCATAACGCTCCAAACCGCTGAATCGACTCACTGATACATAACGTTCGTAACCGCTGAATCGACTCACTGATTCATAACGTTCCAAACCGCTGAATCAACTCACTGATACATAACGTTCCAAACCGCTGAATCGACTCACTGATTCATAACGTTCCAAACCGCTGAATCGACTCACTGATTCATAACGCTCTGAACTGCAGAATCGACTCACTGATACATAACGCTCCAAACCGCTGAATCGACTCACTGATTCATAACGCTCTGAATCGCTGAATCGCCTCACGTATTTGAAAAAATGCGGCTCCCGCATAAATATCCGGACTTTGGCTGATTATGCATTAAATCATGCGATCGCATAATGCCGTTTTTCTGGAGGGACTGGTCTGTGTGTTGAAGAGCACTGGACACTGACTGAGAAAAACACATTTCTCAAAACATCATCTTTTGTTTCACGGAAGAAAGAAACCCATGATTGAAGTAAAGTGAGTCATTTTTTTGGGCTGAACTGTTCCTTTAAGCACTTAAACGCTGCGGTCCGGAATGACATCATCATCTATACTTTAAATGTCAAATGTCTGTGGATTTCATGTGTGGTCTTTTGAAAGCTGAGAGTCTCTACTTTCTGGAGATGTGCATCACTTTGGCATTTGTTTTACGCACATTAACTTATTTACACTAAATTACATTTCCGACTGGATTTGCCCGACCCAAATGTAAAAGCTTCCCGCACACACACACACACACACACACACACACACACACACACACACACACACACACACACACAGTGTCTCTAAACACACAATACTGGTGTCATTTTACAGGAAACCCTTTGACGTGTCAAAAACCACTGCTAAAAGTAAAACAAAGGCGCTTTTTGATTTTTTTGGTTATAAATTGATTGTTGAAAGTGTGTATCTCAGGCCCTGTGAGCTCTAGCACCCTGCAGACAGTTCCGGCTGTTTCCAGCATATGTCAGCAAACACTGGGAAAAATAATTCAATTATGTATATGGGTATGGGGGGGGGGGGTCCTTCCTTCAGAACCATTTGAATAAATCTTGCATAAATGATTCACACAAAAATCTTTATCCCAGTATTTTCTGTAATCTAGTGGAAACAGCCCAAACTGTCTGTAGGGTGCTAGAGCACACAGAATTAATTTATAGTTAATGATTTAGGGCGTTTTCACACCTGAGAGTCCGCACCAAAGTTTATGTTTTGATACATTTTATACATTGGGTTAGTTTTGGTTTGGTTTCACATTGTAATTATGTGAGCGCACTAAAGAACTGAACATGACACACGCGTGTCCACTCGACTTCATCATGTGGGGCATCTGGACTCTGATTGGTTTGTAAACTTTGACTAGAGTGAATGAACGGACTCATATCGCCGCCACTATTGAACAGTCGCATTGTTGACTATTTTCTTTTCGTCACGTTTAAAAGTGGACGTTTTAAGCTTTATATTCACATATTTCTCATGTTTGTGAGGCAGTATCTGCTGAGTTTGGGTTTATTTGAGACGCTTCAGTTCATGTGTAAAGCATGTGATCGCTCCCGCCATTATTGTCTGCTATAGACTATTTGCTTCTTATTTATTAAATCCAGACAATTATCTGATTAAATGTTGATAAGATACAATTTATACGAAACAAAATTCACATTAAAGAAAGGCTTTCTACGCAAAATCATACATTTCTTTCAAAATGATTTCTGACCTTCTGACATATTGCGCATCTTTTCACTTTTCATAATCAATGTAGCCTAGATTGAATTTAAAAATAACATTACAATATTTAAACATAAACAGGAACTTCCTGTAAATGCTCTGAAATTCTGAACCGTACAGAAAATGCTTTCACACTAGAAACGACCCGAAGCTTTGCTCAGTTTGATCCGGACTGAGACTGCCTCTTTTTATCAGACCGAATCTCGTCTGTTTGTTCGGCTCGTGGTCAGGGCAGGTTTCACATCTGCAAGTTTGATTCGGACAAAACTGAAAAGTCAGAAAATCCGGACCAAACAAGGTGTGTGTGAAAGCATCCATAGTCAGAAATTAGGTCGAATCTATGTAATATTTCCCTTTATGTCGTATAATGATCGTCTACAATTTTATTACTAACACCCTTGTCGCTTCGAGCTTCTTCTTCATGGCCAAGAAGGACGGAGGCCGTGCATCGATTATCGTCATCTAAACTCTCAAACGGTAAAGTTCAGTTATCCCCTTCCTCTGGTCACAGCAGAATCCACTGATTCGTTGTTTTATACATCGATGATATCCTCATCTTCTCCCGGAACCTGGCCGAACACCACCAACACATCTCTCAGGTCCTAGAAAAGCTTCAACAACACCACCTGTACCTCAAGCTGGAGAAATGCCACTTCCCCTCGGTGCAATTCCTAGGATATGTCATCGACCAACATGGCATCCAGATGGACCAGAGTTAAAGGGTTAGTTCAGCCAAAAATGAAAATTCTGTGATTAATTCCTCACCCTCATGTGGTTGGACACCCGTCAGACCTCCGTTCATCTTCAGACACAAATGAAGATATTTTAGTGTAAAGCTGATGCTGAGAAAGGCTTCAGATAGGCCTCCATTGGCATTCAGTACATTTACACTCACAAGACCCATAAAAGGCACTAAAAACGTCGTTACAAAGTCCATCTCACCACAGTGACTCTACAATCATTTTACGATGCGACGACAATAGTTTTTGTGCGCAAAAAAAAATCTAAATAACGCCTTTATCCAACTTGTTCTTGTCTTCCGTGTGTGTCTCCACGACGCATGCGTGAGAATATGAGCAGATCCGGCGTTCGGACACATGACCCAGAAGAGATTTGTCTACAAGCAGAGGAAGACGCGCGTATCTCAGCTGTTGAATTCTACACTGATCGTGCTTTAGGTCTCGCTGTAGTTCTCAAAATGGGGCTAAAGTGAGCATTTCATGGATTCCCGAACGCCGGATCTGCTCATATTCTCACGCATGCGTCGTGGAGACACACACGGAAGACAAGAACAAGCTGGATAAAGGTGATATTTAGATTTTTTTTTGCGCACAAAAACTATTGTCGTCGCATCGTAAAATGATTGTAGAGTCACTGTGGTGAGATGGACTTTGTAACGACGTTTTTAGTGCCTTTTATGGGTCTTGTGAGTGTAAATGTACTGAATGCCAATGGAGGCCAATCTGAAGCCTTTCTCAGCATCAGCTTTACACTAAAATATCTTCATTTGTGTCTGAAGATGAACGGAGGTCTGACGGGTGTCCAACCACATGAGGCTCAGTCATTAATCACACAATTTACAGTTTTGGCTGAACTAACCCTTGAAGGTGGAGCTATCAGAGACTGGCCCTTACCGACGACTGAAGGATAATTTACTCTCCCTCTGTATGACATTCTTCTGTCAGACGAATAAAATCTGAGTTATATTACAAAAGTCCAGGCTAATCCAAGCTTTAGAATTGGATTCATAGTTGCTCTGTTTTTGAAGTCCATAAAAGTGCATCTGTGCGTCATATAACTGCTCCAGCGGCTCTGGGGTGTTAATAAAGGCCTTCTGAAGCGAATCAACGCGTTTGTGTAAGAAAAATATCCATATTTAAAACTTTATCAAGTAAACTTTCGGCCTCCGCCTTCCCTGTTCAGTTTCTGGAAGTGTGTAAAGTTCTCCTGCGGATGGAAAGACTAACGCTCAGCTCCGCTCGTCATGACGTCACACACACATCTGGAGTTTCACCTTCAACATTCAACACTTTTACACAGAAGGCGGAGGCCGAAAGTTTACTTGATAAAGTTTTAAATATGGATATTTTTCTTACACAAACGCGTTGATTCGCTTCAGAAGGCCTTTATTAACACCCCAGAGCCACTGGAGCAGTTATATGACACACAGATGCACTTTTTATGGACTTCAAAAACAGAGCAACTATGACTCATTGTTTTAAAGTTTGGATTAGCCTGAACTTTTGTAATATAACTCAGATTTTCTCTGTCTGAGAGAAGAATGTCATACACACCTCGGATGACTTGGGGGTGAGTAAATTATGGGCTAATTTTCATTTTTGGGTGAACTAACCCTTTAATCTTACCTGGACTCCTCACCTGCTATAACCTTGATCTCCATTCGTCTCCTTCCATCGTCTTCCTCGTCTCCAGTTCCTGGTTCCAGTTTTAAGGAAATCGGTTTGCACGCTTTTTTTTTTTTAAAGGATTAGTTCACCCCCACACTCTAAAAAAAAAAGGTTCTATATGGCACCAAAAATGGTTCTTGGCTCGTAATCATAGGGGAACCTTTTTTAGTGCTATATAGCACCATTTTTGGTGCTTCAGTGGTTCTTCAGCGGTTCTTCACCGGTTTTTGACTAAGGTGCTATATAGCACCTCTGAAGAACCGCTGAAGAACCACTGAAGCACCAAAATTGGTGCTATATAGCACTAAAAAAGGTTCCCCTATGATTACAAGCCTTTTTTTTTAGAGTGCATCTCATCCAAGATGCTCATGTCTTTCTTTCTTCAGTCGAAAAGAAATTAAGTATTTTGAAGAAAACCTTCCAGGGTTTTTCATCATATAATAGTTTTCAGTTGCAACCAAAAGGCTGAAGATCCAAATCAATGCAGTTTCAAATCGCTTCGATGGGCTTCAGAGGCTCTGCGTGATCCCAGATGAGGAATAGGGTCTTATCTAGCGAAGCGGTCGGTCATTTAACAAAAAAAAAAAAATTAAAATGAATCTACACTCACCTAAAGGATTATTAGGAACACACACTAATACTGTGTTTGACCCCCTTTCGCCTTCAGAACTGCCTTAATTCTACGTGGCATTGACTCAACAAGCTGCTGAAAGCATTCTTTAGAAATGTTGGCCCATATTGATAGGAGAGCATCTGCAGTTGATGGAGATTTGTGGGATGCACATCCAGGGCACGAAGCTCCCGTTCCACCACATCTCAAAGATGCTCTATTGGGTTGAGATCTGGTGACTGTGGGGCCATTTTAGTCCAGTGAACTCATTGTCATGTTCAAGAAACCAGTTTGAAATGATTGGAGCTTTGTGACGGTGCATTATCCTGCTGGAAGTAGCCATCAGAGGATGGGGACATGGTGCTCATAAAGGGATGGACATGGGCAGAAACAATGCTCAGGTAGGCCGTGGCATTTAAACCATGCCCAATTGGCACTAAGGGGCCTAAAGTGTGCCAAGAAAACATCCCCCACACCATTACACCACCACCACCAGCCTGCACAGTGGGAACAAGGCATGATGGATCCATGTTCTCATTCTGTTTACGCCACATTCTGACTCTACCATCTGAATGTCTCAACAGAAATCCAGACTCATCAGACCAGGCAACATTTTTCCAGTCTTCAACTGTCCAATTTTGGTGCAAATTGTCGCCTCTTTTTCCTCTTTGTAGTGGAGATGAGTGGTACCCGGTGGGGTCTTCTGCTGTTGTAGCCCATCCGCCTCAAGGTTGTGTGTGTTGTGGCTTCACAAATGCTTTGCTGCAGACCTCGGTTGTAACGAGTGGTTATTTCAGTCAAAGTTGCTCTTCTATCAGCTTGAATCAGTCGGCCCATGACCTCTGACCTCTAGCATCAACAAGGCATTTTCTCCCACAGGACTGCCGCATACTGGATGCTTTTCCCTTTTCACACCATTCTTTGTAAACCCTAGAAATGGTTGTGTGTGAAAATCCCAGTAACTGAGCAGATTGTGAAATACTCAGACCAACAACCATGCCACGCTCAAAATTGCTTAAATCTCCTTTCTTTCCCATTCCGACATTCAGTGTGGAGTTCAGGAGATTGACCAGGACCACACCCCTAAATGCATTGAAGACACTGCCATGTGATTGGTTGATTAGATAATTGCATTAATGAGAAATTGAACAGGTGTTCCTAATAATCCTTTAGGCGAGTGTACTTTTTAACCTAAATTGTTCATCTTGCGCAGCTCTGCGAGATGCTAAGGATGACGTAATCACGTCTGAACGTTGGCAGAAGTGCCGCCCCGTGTTTACTAAGCGATCGTGTGAAGACTAATACAAATGCCCTTACATTGTGTTTGCAACAAAAGGTGTTACATGTCTACACCCAGCTGATTCTTAGAAGTGGCTGCTCTATTAGGGGCCTAGAGATGAGAGATATAGAACTCACTGGGTGAGGCTGTCCTTCCCTGCAGAACTTTGGCCTTCTTGCAAGAATAAAATACTTAGAAAACAATTGGGAGTTCCACTAAAGAGTTCACATTTCCACAAGCCAAAATCTCCGGTTCCACTGTACACACGTCACACACATGAAAAGAAACCTCTATGGTTCATAAACTGCAACCGTATATCTTCCTCTCTTAAATCATGTGTGTACCATGCAGGTCCAATATATGTCCAACACAAAATCAGCCACTTTCATACTAAAAAACACACATAAAACTTGAAGAGGATTTTTGGGTCATGTATGAATACTTTAAAAATCTTATACGAGTTTTACATGTCAACAGTATGCAATGGTGTATGATATTCATATACAAATCTAGTCAAATTCAAATCATATGGGATTTATTTACATTTTGTGTCATTTGTTTATATGTATTTATACAGATTTCATATTTGTTTTATAGGGAAATGGCTCTTCAAGCTTCTATAATATACATATAAACTACATATAATAATCATACGTGATTTCAGTCAATATTACAATATCGCTACAAATACTAACCATATATGATTTCAGACAATGACTGTGATGGACACACTTTTTTTTCAACACAAAACGAAACACTCAATCAAACGATCAAATTATATTCCACATGAGTAATTCACTTTGCTCAGGAAAAAACAAAACACACACACACACACACACACACACACACACACACAAAATAAAAATACATTGAACACGTTGTCATGGACATCAATCATCAAAGAGAATTAAAGGGATAGTTCACCCAAAAATGAAATGTACTCTCCCTCAAGCCATCTGCATATTATTCTTTCATAATGGGAGCGATTCACGATTTTGATGGCCATAAAAATGAATCTATCCGTCATAAAAGTAATCCATCTGAAGGGGGTTCGAAGCGAAGCCATGCATTTTTTGTAAGAAAAATATCCATATTTACGACTTTATAGACTTATAGCTTCCGGCAGTCGATTTGATTTGATTTGATTATTTTAGTCTATAAAGTTATAAATATGTATATCTATATTATCAATACAGGATATGAACTGTTTATTAGTACTTCTATTACACAGTAATCATAGTACACATATCCTGCCCAATACCGAACTAATGAGCAGTATTTAGGGGTTTATTGAGGCAAAGTCATAGTTAATAGTGAGAATTGGACCTTAAAGTATGACCATATTTCCTATCGAACCGTGAGCCCAAAACCGATTGAGATTGTGTTCTGAAGATGAACGACACGAGGCTCATTTTAACAACTTCAACTTCAACTTTAAACATGAACAAAGATGAATAAATAGTCAAATGTTGTGCTCATTGTTAGTTCATTACAATAAGGTCTCATTTGTTAGCATAACTGTTCAGGTCTTACCGCTCAAGTTACATAAACTTCAACACTTCCCACTGAAAACTGACCCAGTCCTCATGGGATGAAACCAGTATTCAATTTAAAAGCACTGATGCATAATTACATCTGCATGACGAGGCAAAATCTGAAGCTTAAAAGAGGAGAGCAGCAGTTAAAGCTAGGAGAAATAAATGAATCTTTGGTTCATTTCCCCCTTTTATGTGTGTAGACTTTCATCCTGGAGCTTTTCATTTATCTAATGTTTAATATTGAGGTGTAGTTTGCAGCGGTGCAGAACTGGACTGCAAAAAAAAAAAAGTTTTTTCATGTCATTACATTGTTTAGAGCATAAGAAACAAATGGACAAAAAAAAAACATTTTTGAAAAATTATATTTTATTCATGTTATGATATGTGGACACCAGGACTTAAAAAAAATTAAATTACATGAAATTGCATGTATAGGAATAAACAGTGGGATTTATTTTTAATTCACCAATACATTTTTAGGTTTTTTAAACAAACTTTATCTAAAGATGATTCTGAACTATGTTATGAAAGATTGATATACCATTTTACTTTATGAAATATGTGGGTAAAAAGACCATACTTGGATTTTCCCATTCAATACAATGTATCTATACACTGCATCTAATTTGCATATTAATGTGTTCTTGGTGCAACATGTAATGAAAAAAGAAGTGTAATAATGGATGCAAAAATTTCATAATATCTAATATTTCATAGGAATATTGATTTGTAATTTCTTCCCCTGTTCTCTTGTTATGTCTCCAGAATGCCTGATATTCATGATTTAGTCCTGGCGTCTCTACAGTGGCTTCACATTTATGAAATCAATGCCCTGTTTTGATTCTGATTTGAACTGATTCAGCAGTTCAGAGCGTTATGAATCAGTGAGTCGATTCAGCGGTTCAGAGCGTTATGAATCAGTGAGTCGATTCAGCGGTTCAGAGCGTTATGAATCAGTGAGTCGATTCAGCGGTTCAGAGCGTTATGAATCAGTGAGTCGATTCAGCGATTCAGAGCGTTATGAATCAGCGAGTCGATTCAGCGGTTCAGAGCGTTATGAATCAGTGAGTCGATTCAGCGGTTCAGAGCGTTATGAATCAGCGAGTCGATTCAGTGGTTCAGAGTGTTATGAATCAGTGAGTCGATTCAGTGGTTCAGAGCGTTATGAATCAGTGAGTCGATTCAGTGGTTCACAGTGTTATGAATCAGTGAGTGGATTCAGCGGTTCAGAGTGTTATGAATCAGTGAGTCGATTCAGCGGTACAGAGCGTTATGAATCATTGAGTCGATTCAGCGGTTCAGAGTGTTATGAATCAACGAGTCGATTCAGCGGTTCAGAGCATTATGAATCAGTGAGCCGATTCAGCGGTTCAGAACGTTATGAATCATTTAGTTGATTCAGCGGTTCAGAGCGTTATGAATCAGTGAGTCGATTCATGATTCGGATCGCGTGTGTCAAACCGCCAAACGACTGAAATTTGGCGATTCAAACTGCTGAATCGACTCACTGATTCATAACGCTCTGAACCGCTGATCCGACTCACTGATTCATAACGCTCTGAACCGCTGATTCGACTCACTGATTCATAACGCTCTGAACCGCTGAATCGACTCACTGATTCATAACGTTCTGAACCGCTGAATCGACTCACTGATTCATAATGCTCTGAACCGCTGAATCGACTCACTGATTCATAATGCTCTGAACCGCTGAGTCGACTCACTGATTCATAACGCTCTGAACCGCTGAGTCGACTCACTGATTCATAACGCTCCAAACTGCTGAATCGACTCACTGATTCATAACGCTTCGAAGCTTCATGATGCCGTGTTTTGAAATCGTCATCTCTATATAAGTCGTTATTTAGGGTTTTTTTGCGCACAGAAACTATTCTCGTCTCTTCATAAAGTTATTGTAGAGCCGCTGTAGTGAGATGGACTTTGTAACTTTAGTCTTTAGTGTCTTTTAAGGGTCTTGAGAGTGTAAAGTTGAGCCAATGGAGGCCTTTCAGAGCATCAGATTTACACTAAAATATCTTCATTTGTGTCTGAAGATGAACGGAGGTCTGACGGGTGTCCAACCACATGAGGCTCAGTCATTAATGACACAATCTACAGTTTTGGCTGAACTAACCCTTTAAGGTCACCGGTGTCACGAGAAATCCTGTCCCTGTATGAAATAGTGTCCGATTAGAGCGATTCTATTGGCTGAAAGAATTTTTAATGGTTAATCTGTTCAAAGCCTGATTACAATTCTTACGTTTTGATTTTTGTCGTTTAAATTGTGTAAAAATAGTCTTGCAAATCATGTTTCATATACTAGGATATAACTAGGATTAGCTTAGTTTATACACACGATCTATTGTTTATATCTCTGAAACTGCCTCGTCGTCACGGCATCCTCAGTTAACCCGTCTCCGGCGTGATGACTCCGATTGTTCAAATATTCCGATCTATTATGACCTCTGACCTGTAAAGCTATATAAATAAAGTTGACTTGACTATCTGAATTATATATTTCTATATATGTATGTGTATATACTGCATATGTTCAATATACACTACCATATCACATGCAAATCTATGTGTGTATTACTGAATATAAAATTGCATATTTTTCAATATATGAAAAGCAGCAATTCCTCATGTATAGTATTTAGGGCTGTCAAAAGATGAATCGCGATTAATCGCATCCAAAATAAAAGTTTGTGTTTACATAATGTGTGTGTACTCTGTTAATTATTATTGATATATAAATACACACACATTCATGTATATATTTAAGAAAAATTTGCATGTATATACATTTATATAATCTATAATATATATAAATATAAATGTTTTATATATAAAAATGTTTTTTTCTTAAATATATACATGTTTGTGTGTGTATTTATATATCAATAATAATTAACAGAGTACACACACATTATGTAAACACAAACTTTTATTTTGGATGCGATTAATCGCGATTCATCTTTTGACAGCCCTAAATACTACGTTTTTAAATGTACAGTTACACTGTAATGTTTCATAGAGACATCAGTGATACTGGCCTTCATTCATAAAACACATTACAATACAACACATATTTAAAATATACTGTCTTTAAACTGTTTCTACATTCATTTGGAGAGTAACAAATCAAAACTTGCGATTAATCGCGATTAATTAGTTCATTTTTTTAATCGATTCCCAGCACTAGTATTTTCCTTTATCCTCATGTGACTGTGAAATATTTGAGTTTTAAATGCATTTTTAAGCATTAAATGTGCTTTTTTTGGCCAGGTATTTAGACTTGTAATGGACACAGTATCTGAACCTCCACTTAAATGTCTCAGAGCTTCTGGTGGCGATACCACAGGTATAAAGAGCAGCGTAAGTCCAGCTAACGCGAGCTAGGCTGCGCTAAAGCCCCGCCGGCGATATGATTACAGCAAAGCGGGATCAGTGCTGCACACGGGGATTATCAGGTGTGTGTGTGTGTGTGTGTGTGTGGCTAACAGGCAGCCCATTCTCCGGCTGACCCGCGGGCCGCTCGCACCTGTGAGGAGCCTCTGTGTGTGTGGGCCAACTGAACCTGCCCCGGGACAGAAGGAATGTCCCACACAAGAGTCCGATTCACCTGTGTGTGTGTGTGTGTGTGTGTGTGTGTGTGTGTGTGTGTGTGTGTGTGTGTGTGTGTGTGTGTGTGTGTGATTCAGCCCTCACACAGATCTCCTCTCCAGCACAGGTCCGCCGCTGAGCCACCCGGAACGCAGAACACACACACGCCCGGCCTTCACAAAACCCCAAAGTGACCCCGAACCACTAATCTGGTCATTCAGAGCAGCTTCACTGTCAACACACAGCAGTGGAGAACAGTGGAGGACTCACTCCTTTCTTCTGTTCTTAGATTAACATTACATGACACACAGCGGGTTTATCAGGCTACTGTACCTTTAAGAGTATCAGATGGGGCGTGGCTATCAGATGGGGTGTGGCTATCAGATGGGGTGTGGCTATCAGATGGGGCGTGGCTATCAGATGGGGCGTGGCTATCAGATGGGGCGTGGCTATCAGATGGGGCGTGGCTATCAGAAGGGGCATGGCTATCAGATGGGGCGTGGCTATCAGAAGGGACAGGACTATCAGATGGGGCGTGTCTATCAGAAGGGGCGTGGCTATCAGAAGGGACAGGACTGTCCAATGGGGCGTGGCTATCAGAAGGGGCGTGGCTATCAGAAGGGACAGGACTGTCCGATGGGGCGTGGCTATCAGATGGGGTGTGGCTATCAGATGGGGCGTGGCTATCAGATGGGGCGTGGCTATCAGATGGGGCGTGGCTATCAGATGGGGCGTGGCTATCAGATGGGGCGTGGCTATCAGATGGGGCGTGGCTATCAGAAGGGGCATGGCTATCAGAAGGGACAGGACTATCAGATGGGGCGTGGCTATCAGAAGGGACAGGACTGTCCAATGGGGCGTGGCTATCAGAAGGGACAGGACTGTCCGATGGGGCGTGGCTATCAGAAGGGGCATGGCTATCAGAAGGGGCATGGCTATCAGAAGGAACAGGACTATCAGATGGGGCGTGGATATCAGAAGGGGCAGGACTATCAGATGGGGCGTGGCTATCGGAAGGGGCGTGGTTATCAGAAGGGGCAGGACTATCAGATGGGGCGTGGCTATCAGAAGGGGCAGGACTATCAGATGGGGCGTGGCTATCGGAAGGGGCGTGGCTATCAGAAGGGGCATGGCTATCAGAAGGAACAGGACTATCAGATGGGGCGTGGCTATCAGAAGGGGCAGGACTATCAGATGGGGCGTGGCTATCCGAAGGGGCGTGGTTATCAGAAGGGGCAGGACTATCAGATGGGGCGTGGCTATCGGAAGGGACAGGACTATCAGATGGGGCGTGGCTATCAGAAGGGGCATGGCTATCAGAAGGGGCGTGGCTATTAGAAGGGGCATGGCTATCAGATGGGGCGTGTCTATCAGAAGGGGCGTGGCTATCAGAAGGGACAGGACTATCAGATGGGGCGTGGCTATCAGATGGGGCGTGGCTATCAGAAGGGGCAGGACTATCAGATGGGGCGTGGCTATCAGAAGGGCAGGACTATCAGATGGGGCGTGGCTATCAGAAGGGGCAGGATTATGAGAAGGGGCGTGGCTATCAGATGGGGCGTGGTTATCAGAAGGGGCAGGATTATCAGATGGGGCATGGCTATCAGAAGGGGCAGGACTATCAGATGGGGCGTGGCTATCAGAAGGGGCAGGATTATGAGAAGGGGCGTGGCTATCAGATGGGGCGTGGTTATCAGAAGGGGCAGGATTATCAGATGGGGCGTGGCTATCAGAAGGGGCAGGACTATCAGATGGGGCGTGGCTATCAGAAGGGACAGGACTATCAGAAGGGGCAGGACTATCAGAAGGGGCGTGGCTATCAAAAGGGGCAGGATTATCAGATGGGGCCTGGCTATCAGAAGGGACAGGACTATCAGAAGGGGCAGGACTATCAGAAGGGGCGTGGCTATCAGATGGGGCGTGGCTATCAGATGGGACAGGGCAGGACTTTCAGAAGGGGTGTGGCTATCATACTCTGGTCATAAAATAACTGAAGACACGGATGGATGTTTTAGCGTTTATTCCAGCGAGAGGACGGCGCCTCAGTTATTTCAGCAGTCGGACTTTCTCCTTCAGCATCTTAAACTTGGGGTTGTTGTTGATCTTCTTGTTGAACAGAGACAGCAGCTCCTCTTCCGATCTGAAGTTTGCGTCTCCAGTAAATGAATAATATGCAGCTAAAACCTGTAAAAACACCACAGAGTCGATCGTTTGTCAAACGGCCAGCACTGGAACAGGAAAGCCCGCCTCAGATTCACCAGAGTCTCTGCTCACCTTCTTGCGGAGCTTCTTGACGGCGAGTCCGTCCTCAGGAGCGTCTTTCAGAACCGCCTTTATCGTCCCCTTCCAATTAAACTTCCCTGCAGACAAACACACAGCGCTCAGACAAAAACAGTATGATTATTATTCTTGGTCATGTGTTGGTCGTGTGTTGGTCGTGTGTTGGCCGTGTGTTGGTCGTGAGTTGGTCGTGAATGTTGGTCGTGAGTTGGTCGTGAGTTGGTCGTGAGTTGGTCGTGAGTTGGTCGTGTGTTGGTCGTGAATGTTGGTCGTGAGTGTTGGTCGTGAGTGTTGGTCGTGAGTGTTGGTCGTGTGTTGGTCGTGAGTGTTGGTCGTGAGTGTTGGTCGTGTGTTGGTCGTGTGTTGGCCGTGTGTTGGTCGTGAGTGTTGGTCGTGAGTGTTGGTCGTGAGTGTTGGCCGTGTGTTGGCCGTGTGTTGGTCGTGTGTTGGTCGTGTGTTGGTCGTGTGTTGGTCGTGTGTTGGTCGTGTGTTGGTCGTGAGTGTTGGTCGTGAGTGTTGGTCGTGAGTGTTGGTCGTGAGTGTTGGTCGTGAGTGTTGGTCGTGAGTGTTGGCCGTGTGTTGGCCGTGTGTTGGCCGTGTGTTGGTCGTGAGTGTTGGTCGTGAGTGTTGGTCGTGAGTGTTGGTCGTGAGTGTTGGCCGTGTGTTGGCCGTGTGTTGGCCGTGTGTTGGCCGTGTGTTGGCCGTGAGTTGGCCGTGAGTTGGCCGTGAGTTGGCCGTGAGTTGGCCGTGAGTGTTGGTCGTGAGTGTTGGTCGTGAGTGTTGGTCGTGAGTGTTGGTCGTGAGTGTTGGTCGTGAGTGTTGGTCGTGAGTGTTGGTCGTGAGTCGTGAGTGTTGGTCGTGAGTGTTGGTCGTGAGTGTTGGTCGTGAGTGTTGGTCGTGAGTGTTGGTCGTGAGTGTTGGTCGTGAGTGTTGGTCGTGAGTGTTGGCCGTGTGTTGGCCGTGTGTTGGCCGTGTGTTGGCCGTGTGTTGGCCGTGTGTTGGCCGTGTGTTGGCCGTGTGTTGGCCGTGTGTTGGCCGTGAGTTGGCCGTGAGTTGGCCGTGAGTTGGCCGTGAGTTGGCCGTGAGTGTTGGTCGTGAGTGTTGGTCGTGAGTGTTGGTCGTGAGTGTTGGTCGTGTGTTGGCCGTGAGTTGGCCGTGTGTTGGCCGTGTGTTGGCCGTGAGTTGGTCGTGAGTGTTGGTCGTGAGTGTTGGTCGTGAGTGTTGGTCGTGAGTGTTGGCCGTGTGTTGGCCGTGTGTTGGTCGTGTGTTGGTCGTGTGTTGGCCGTGTGTTGGCCGTGTGTTGGCCGTGTGTTGGCCGTGTGTTGGCCGTGTGTTGGCCGTGTGTTGGCCGTGTGTTGGCCGTGTGTTGCCGTGTGTTGGCCGTGTGTTGGCCGTGTGTTGGCCGTGAGTTGGCCGTGAGTTGGCCGTGTGTTGGCCGTGTGTTGGCCGTGAGTTGGTCGTGAGTGTTGGTCGTGAGTGTTGGTCGTGAGTGTTGGTCGTGAGTGTTGGTCGTGAGTGTTGGTCGTGAGTGTTGGTCGTGAGTGTTGGTCGTGAGTGTTGGCCGTGTGTTGGCCGTGTGTTGGCCGTGTGTTGGCCGTGTGTTGGCCGTGAGTTGGTCGTGAATTGGTCGTGAGTGTTGGTCGTGAGTGTTGGTCGTGAGTGTTGGTCGTGAGTGTTGGTCGTGAGTTGGTCGTGTGTTGGTCGTGTGTTGGTCGTGTGTGTTGGTCGTGAGTGTTGGTCGTGAGTGTTGGTCGTGAGTGTTGGTCGTGAGTGTTGGCCGTGTGTTGGCCGTGTGTTGGCCGTGTGTTGGTCGTGTGTTGGCCGTGTGTTGGCCGTGTGTTGGCCGTGAGTGTTGGTCGTGAGTGTTGGTCGTGAGTGTTGGTCGTGTGTTGGTCGTGTGTTGGTCGTGAGTTGGTCGTGTGTTGGTCGTGTGTTGGTCGTGAGTGTTGGTCGTGAGTTGGTCGTGAGCGTTGGTCATGTGTTGGTCGTGAGTGTTGGTCGTGAGTGTTGGTCGTGAGTTGGTCGTGTGTTGGTCGTGTGTTGGTCGTGAATGTTGGTCGTGAGTGTTGGTCGTGTGTTGGTCGTGTGTTGGTCGTGTGTTGGTCGTGTGTTGGTCGTGTGTTGGTCGTGTGTTGGTCGTGTGTTGGTCGTGAGTGTTGGTCGTGAGTTGGTCGTGTGTTGGTCGTGTGTTGGTCGTGAATGTTGGTCGTGAGCGTTGGTCGTGAGCGTTGGTCATGTGTTGGTCGTGAGTGTTGGTCGTGAGTTGGTCGTGTGTTGGTCGTGTGTTGGTCGTGTGTTGGCCGTGTGTTGGTCGTGTGTTGGTCGTGTGTTGGCCGTGTGTTGGCCGTGTGTTGGCCGTGTGTTGGCCGTGTGTTGGTCGTGTGTTGGTCGTGTGTTGGCCGTGTGTTGGCCGTGTGTTGGTCGTGTGTTGGCCGTGTGTTGGCCGTGTGTTGGCCGTGTGTTGGTCGTGTGTTGGTCGTGTGTTGGCCGTGTGTTGGCCGTGTGTTGGTCGTGAGTGTTGGTCGTGAGTTGGTCGTGTGTTGGTCGTGTGTTGGTCGTGTGTTGGTCGTGAATGTTGGTCGTGAGTGTTGGTCGTGAGTGTTGGTCGTGAGTGTTGGTCGTGAATGTTGGTCGTGAATGTTGGTCGTGTGTTGGTCGTGTGTTGGTCGTGTGTTGGTCGTGTGTTGGTCGTGAGTGTTGGTCGTGTGTTGGTCGTGAGTGTTGGTCGTGAATGTTGGTCGTGAATGTTGGTCGTGTGTTGGTCGTGAATGTTGGCCGTGTGTTGGCCGTGTGTTGGCCGTGTGTTGGTCGTGTGTTGGTCGTGAGTTGGTCGTGAATGTTGGTTGTGAATGTTGGTCGTGTGTTGGTCGTGTGTTGGTCGTGAATGTTGGCCGTGTGTTGGCCGTGTGTTGGTCGTGTGTTGGTCGTGAGTTGGTCGTGTGTTGGCCGTGTGTTGGTCGTGTGTTGGTCGTGAGTGTTGGTCGTGAGTGTTGGTCGTGAGTGTTGGTCGTGAGTGTTGGTCGTGAGTGTTGGTCGTGTGTTGGTCGTGTGTTGGTCGTGTGT
This sequence comes from Gobio occitaniae, assembly GCA_033150135.1. Taxonomy (NCBI): domain Eukaryota; kingdom Metazoa; phylum Chordata; class Actinopteri; order Cypriniformes; family Gobionidae; genus Gobio; species Gobio occitaniae. The sequence goes on from JARQWZ010003703.1 coordinate 115,056, forward strand.
TGGTAGTGTGTTGGCCGTGTGTTGGTCGTGAGTGTTGGTCGTGAGTGTTGGTCGTGAGTGTTGGTCGTGAGTGTTGGTCGTGAGTGTTGGTCGTGAGTGTTGGCCGTGTGTTGGCCGTGTGTTGGTCGTGTGTTGGTCGTGTGTTGGCCGTGTGTTGGTCGTGAGTGTTGGTCGTGAGTGTTGGTCGTGAGTGTTGGCCGTGTGTTGGCCGTGTGTTGGTCGTGTGTTGGTCGTGTGTTGGTCGTGTGTTGGTAGTGTGTTGGCCGTGTGTTGGTCGTGAGTGTTGGTCGTGAGTGTTGGTCGTGAGTGTTGGTCGTGAGTGTTGGTCGTGAGTGTTGGTCGTGAGTGTTGGCCGTGTGTTGGCCGTGTGTTGGTCGTGTGTTGGTCGTGTGTTGGCCGTGTGTTGGTCGTGAGTGTTGGTCGTGAGTGTTGGTCGTGAGTGTTGGCCGTGTGTTGGCCGTGTGTTGGCCGTGAGTGTTGGCCGTGTGTTGGTCGTGAGTGTTGGTCGTGAGTGTTGGTCGTGAGTGTTGGCCGTGTGTTGGCCGTGTGTTGGCCGTGTGTTGGCCGTGAGTTGGCCGTGAGTTGGCCGTGTGTTGGCCGTGTGTTGGTCGTGAGTGTTGGTCGTGAGTGTTGGTCGTGAGTGTTGGTCGTGAGTGTTGGTCGTGAGTGTTGGTCGTGAGTGTTGGTCGTGAGTGTTGGTCGTGAGTGTTGGTCGTGAGTGTTGGTCGTGAGTGTTGGTCGTGTGTGTTGGTCGTGTGTGTTGGTCGTGAGTGTTGGTCGTGAGTGTTGGTCGTGAGTGTTGGTCGTGAGTGTTGGTCGTGAGTGTTGGTCGTGAGTGTTGGCCGTGTGTTGGCCGTGTGTTGGCCGTGTGTTGGCCGTGTGTTGGCCGTGTGTTGGCCGTGTGTTGGCCGTGTGTTGGCCGTGTGTTGGCCGTGAGTTGGTCGTGAGTTGGTCGTGAGTTGGTCGTGAGTGTTGGTCGTGAGTGTTGGTCGTGAGTGTTGGTCGTGAGTGTTGGTCGTGAGTTGGTCGTGTGTTGGCCGTGTGTTGGCCGTGAGTGTTGGTCGTGAGTTGGTCGTGTGTTGGCCGTGAGTGTTGGTCGTGAGTGTTGGCCGTGTGTTGGTCGTGTGTTGGTCGTGTGTTGGTCGTGAGTTGGTTGTGTGTTGGTCGTGTGTTGGTCGTGAGTGTTGGTCGTGAGTTGGTCGTGTGTTGGTCGTGTGTTGGTCGTGAATGTTGGTCGTGAGCGTTGGTCGTGAGCGTTGGTCGTGTGTTGGTCGTGTGTTGGCCGTGTGTTGGTCGTGTGTTGGCCGTGTGTTGGTCGTGTGTTGGCCGTGTGTTGGCCGTGTGTTGGCCGTGTGTTGGCCGTGTGTTGGCCGTGTGTTGGCCGTGAGTTGGCCGTGAGTTGGCCGTGTGTTGGCCGTGTGTTGGCCGTGTGTTGGCCGTGTGTTGGCCGTGTGTTGGCCGTGTGTTGGCCGTGTGTTGGCCGTGTGTTGGCCGTGTGTTGGCCGTGTGTTGGCCGTGAGTGTTGGTCGTGAGTGTTGGTCGTGAGTGTTGGTCGTGAGTGTTGGTCGTGTGTTGGCCGTGAGTTGGCCGTGTGTTGGCCGTGAGTTGGCCGTGTGTTGGCCGTGTGTTGGCCGTGAGTTGGTCGTGAGTGTTGGTCGTGAGTGTTGGTCGTGAGTGTTGGTCGTGAGTGTTGGTCGTGAGTGTTGGTCGTGAGTGTTGGTCGTGTGTGTTGGCCGTGTGTTGGTCGTGAGTGTTGGTCGTGAGTGTTGGTCGTGAGTGTTGGCCGTGTGTTGGCCGTGTGTTGGCCGTGTGTTGGCCGTGTGTTGGCCGTGTGTTGGCCGTGTGTTGGCCGTGTGTTGGCCGTGAGTTGGTCGTGAGTGTTGGTCGTGAGTGTTGGTCGTGAGTGTTGGTCGTGAGTGTTGGTCGTGAGTTGGTCGTGTGTTGGCCGTGAGTGTTGGTCGTGTGTTGGTCGTGTGTTGGTCGTGTGTTGGTCGTGAGTGTTGGTCGTGAGTTGGTCGTGTGTTGGTCGTGTGTTGGCCGTGTGTTGGTCGTGTGTTGGTCGTGTGTTGGCCGTGTGTTGGCCGTGTGTTGGCCGTGTGTTGGCCGTGTGTTGGTCGTGTGTTGGCCGTGTGTTGGCCGTGTGTTGGTCGTGTGTTGGCCGTGTGTTGGCCGTGTGTTGGTCGTGTGTTGGCCGTGTGTTGGTCGTGAGTGTTGGTCGTGTGTTGGTCGTGTGTTGGCCGTGTGTTGGTCGTGTGTTGGTCGTGTGTTGGTCGTGTGTTGGCCGTGTGTTGGCCGTGTGTTGGCCGTGTGTTGGCCGTGTGTTGGCCGTGTGTTGGCCGTGTGTTGGTCGTGTGTTGGCCGTGTGTTGGCCGTGTGTTGGCCGTGTGTTGGCCGTGTGTTGGCCGTGTGTTGGTCGTGAGTGTTGGTCGTGAGTGTTGGTCGTGAGTGTTGGTCGTGAGTTGGTCGTGTGTTGGTCGTGTGTTGGTCGTGAATGTTGGTCGTGAATGTTGGTCGTGAGTTGGTCGTGAATGTTGGTCGTGAATGTTGGCCGTGTGTTGGTCGTGAGTTGGCCGTGTGTTGGCCGTGTGTTGGTCGTGTGTTGGCCGTGTGTTGGCCGTGTGTTGGTCGTGTGTTGGCCGTGTGTTGGTCGTGTGTTGGCCGTGTGTTGGTCGTGTGTTGGCCGTGTGTTGGCCGTGTGTTGGCCGTGAGTTGGCCGTGAGTTGGTCGTGAATGTTGGCCGTGTGTTGGTCGTGAGTTGGTCGTGTGTTGGTCGTGTGTTGGTCGTGAGTGTTGGTCGTGAGTGTTGGTCGTGAGTGTTGGTCGTGTGTTGGCCGTGTGTTGGTCGTGTGTTGGTCGTGTGTTGGCCGTGAGTTGGTCGTGAGTGTTGGTCGTGAGTGTTGGTCGTGTGTTGGCCGTGTGTTGGCCGTGTGTTGGTCGTGTGTTGGTCGTGTGTTGGCCGTGTGTTGGCCGTGTGTTGGCCGTGTGTTGGTCGTGTGTTGGCCGTGTGTTGGCCGTGTGTTGGTCGTGTGTTGGTCGTGAGTGTTGGTCGTGAGTGTTGGTCGTGAGTGTTGGTCGTGAGTTGGTCGTGTGTTGGTCGTGTGTTGGTCGTGTGTTGGTCGTGAGTGTTGGTCGTGAGTGTTGGTCGTGAGTGTTGGTCGTGAGTGTTGGTCGTGTGTTGGCCGTGTGTTGGTCGTGTGTTGGTCGTGTGTTGGCCGTGAGTTGGTCGTGAGTGTTGGTCGTGAGTGTTGGTCGTGAGTGTTGGTCGTGTGTTGGCCGTGTGTTGGCCGTGTGTTGGTCGTGTGTTGGCCGTGTGTTGGCCGTGTGTTGGCCGTGTGTTGGTCGTGTGTTGGCCGTGTGTTGGCCGTGTGTTGGCCGTGTGTTGGTCGTGTGTTGGTCGTGAGTGTTGGTCGTGAGTGTTGGTCGTGAGTGTTGGTCGTGAGTTGGTCGTGTGTTGGTCGTGTGTTGGTCGTGAATGTTGGTCGTGAATGTCGGTCGTGAGTTGGTCGTGAATGTTGGTCGTGAATGTTGGCCGTGTGTTGGTCGTGAGTTGGCCGTGTGTTGGTCGTGTGTTGGCCGTGTGTTGGCCGTGTGTTGGTCGTGTGTTGGCCGTGTGTTGGTCGTGTGTTGGCCGTGTGTTGGTCGTGTGTTGGCCGTGTGTTGGCCGTGTGTTGGCCGTGAGTTGGCCGTGAGTTGGTCGTGAATGTTGGCCGTGTGTTGGTCGTGAGTTGGTCGTGTGTTGGTCGTGTGTTGGTCGTGTGTTGGTCGTGAGTGTTGGTCGTGAGTGTTGGTCGTGAGTGTTGGTCGTGTGTTGGCCGTGTGTTGGTCGTGTGTTGGTCGTGTGTTGGCCGTGAGTGTTGGTCGTGAGTGTTGGTCGTGAGTGTTGGTCGTGTGTTGGCCGTGTGTTGGCCGTGTGTTGGTCGTGTGTTGGTCGTGTGTTGGCCGTGTGTTGGCCGTGTGTTGGTCGTGTGTTGGCCGTGTGTTGGCCGTGTGTTGGCCGTGTGTTGGCCGTGTGTTGGTCGTGTGTTGGTCGTGAGTGTTGGTCGTGAATGTTGGTCGTGAATGTTGGTCGTGAGTTGGTCGTGAATGTTGGTCGTGAATGTTGGCCGTGTGTTGGTCGTGAGTTGGTCGTGAGTGTTGGTCGTGAGTTGGTCGTGTGTTGGTCGTGTGTTGGTCGTGTGTTGGCCGTGTGTTGGCCGTGTGTTGGCCGTGTGTTGGCCGTGTGTTGGCCGTGTGTTGGCCGTGTGTTGGCCGTGTGTTGGTCGTGTGTTGGCCGTGTGTTGGCCGTGTGTTGGCCGTGTGTTGGCCGTGTGTTGGCCGTGTGTTGGCCGTGTGTTGGTCGTGTGTTGGCCGTGTGTTGGTCGTGTGTTGGTCGTGAGTTGGTCGTGAATGTTGGCCGTGTGTTGGTCGTGAGTTGGTCGTGTGTTGGTCGTGTGTTGGTCGTGTGTTGGTCGTGTGTTGGCCGTGTGTTGGCCGTGTGTTGGTCGTGAGTGTTGGTCGTGAGTGTTGGTCGTGTGTTGGTCGTGAATGTTGGCCGTGTGTTGGTCGTGTGTTGGTCGTGTGTTGGCCGTGTGTTGGCCGTGTGTTGGTCGTGTGTTGGTCGTGAGTGTTGGTCGTGAGTTGGTCGTGTGTTGGTCGTGTGTTGGCCGTGTGTTGGTCGTGTGTTGGCCGTGTGTTGGTCGTGAATGTTGGTCGTGAATGTTGGTCGTGTGTTGGTCGTGTGTTGGTCGTGAATGTTGGCCGTGTGTTGGTCGTGTGTTGGTCGTGTGTTGGCCGTGTGTTGGCCGTGTGTTGGTCGTGAATGTTGGCCGTGTGTTGGTCGTGTGTTGGCCGTGTGTTGGCCGTGTGTTGGCCGTGAGTTGGTCGTGTGCTGGCCGTGAGTTGGTCGTGTGTTGGCCGTGTGTTGGCCGTGTGTTGGTCGTGTGTTGGTCGTGAATGTTGGTCGTGTGTTGGCCGTGTGTTGGTCGTGTGTTGGCCGTGTGTTGGCCGTGAGTTGGTCGTGTGTTGGTCGTGTGTTGGCCGTGTGTTGGCCGTGTGTTGGTCGTGTGTTGGCCGTGTGTTGGTCGTGTGTTGGCCGTGTGTTGGTCGTGTGTTGGCCGTGTGTTGGCCGTGTGTTGGCCGTGAGTTGGCCGTGAGTTGGTCGTGAATGTTGGCCGTGTGTTGGTCGTGAGTTGGTCGTGTGTTGGTCGTGTGTTGGTCGTGTGTTGGTCGTGAGTGTTGGTCGTGAGTGTTGGTCGTGAGTGTTGGTCGTGTGTTGGCCGTGTGTTGGTCGTGTGTTGGTCGTGTGTTGGCCGTGAGTGTTGGTCGTGAGTGTTGGTCGTGAGTGTTGGTCGTGTGTTGGCCGTGTGTTGGCCGTGTGTTGGTCGTGTGTTGGTCGTGTGTTGGCCGTGTGTTGGCCGTGTGTTGGTCGTGTGTTGGCCGTGTGTTGGCCGTGTGTTGGCCGTGTGTTGGTCGTGTGTTGGTCGTGAGTGTTGGTCGTGAATGTTGGTCGTGAATGTTGGTCGTGAGTTGGTCGTGAATGTTGGTCGTGAATGTTGGCCGTGTGTTGGTCGTGAGTTGGTCGTGAGTGTTGGTCGTGAGTTGGTCGTGTGTTGGTCGTGTGTTGGTCGTGTGTTGGCCGTGTGTTGGCCGTGTGTTGGCCGTGTGTTGGCCGTGTGTTGGCCGTGTGTTGGCCGTGTGTTGGTCGTGTGTTGGCCGTGTGTTGGCCGTGTGTTGGTCGTGTGTTGGCCGTGTGTTGGCCGTGTGTTGGCCGTGTGTTGGTCGTGTGTTGGTCGTGAGTTGGTCGTGAATGTTGGCCGTGTGTTGGTCGTGAGTTGGTCGTGTGTTGGTCGTGTGTTGGTCGTGTGTTGGTCGTGTGTTGGCCGTGTGTTGGCCGTGTGTTGGTCGTGAGTGTTGGTCGTGAGTGTTGGTCGTGTGTTGGTCGTGAATGTTGGCCGTGTGTTGGTCGTGTGTTGGTCGTGTGTTGGCCGTGTGTTGGCCGTGTGTTGGTCGTGTGTTGGTCGTGAGTGTTGGTCGTGAGTTGGTCGTGTGTTGGTCGTGTGTTGGCCGTGTGTTGGTCGTGTGTTGGCCGTGTGTTGGTCGTGAATGTTGGTCGTGAATGTTGGTCGTGTGTTGGTCGTGTGTTGGTCGTGAATGTTGGCCGTGTGTTGGTCGTGTGTTGGTCGTGTGTTGGCCGTGTGTTGGCCGTGTGTTGGTCGTGAATGTTGGCCGTGTGTTGGTCGTGTGTTGGCCGTGTGTTGGCCGTGTGTTGGCCGTGAGTTGGTCGTGTGCTGGCCGTGAGTTGGTCGTGTGTTGGCCGTGTGTTGGCCGTGTGTTGGTCGTGTGTTGGTCGTGAATGTTGGTCGTGTGTTGGCCGTGTGTTGGTCGTGTGTTGGCCGTGTGTTGGCCGTGAGTTGGTCGTGTGTTGGCCGTGTGTTGGCCGTGTGTTGGTCGTGTGTTGGTCGTGAGTGTTGGTCGTGTGTGTTGGTCGTGAGTGTTGGTCGTGTGTTGGTCGTGTGTTGGTCGTGAGTGTTGGTCGTGTGTTGGTCGTGTGTGTTGGTCGTGTGTGTTGGTCGTGAGTGTTGGTCGTGTGTTGGTCGTGTGTTGGTCGTGAATGTTGGTCGTGTGTTGGTCGTGAGTTGGCCGTGAGTGTTGGTCGTGAATGTTGGTCGTGAATGTTGGTCGTGTGTTGGTCGTGTGTTGGTCGTGTGTTGGTCGTGTGTTGGTCGTGAGTGTTGGTCGTGAATGTTGGTCGTGAATGTTGGTCGTGTGTTGGTCGTGAATGTTGGCCGTGTGTTGGCCGTGTGTTGGTCGTGAGTTGGTCGTGAATGTTGGTTGTGAATGTTGGTCGTGTGTTGGTCGTGTGTTGGTCGTGAATGTTGGCCGTGTGTTGGCCGTTGGTCGTGAGTTGGTCGTGTGTTGGCCGTGTGTTGGCCGTGTGTTGGCCGTGAGTTGGTCGTGTGTTGGCCGTGTGTTGGTCGTGTGTTGGCCGTGAGTTGGCCGTGTGTTGGCCGTGTGTTGGCCGTGTGTTGGCCGTGTGTTGGCCGTGTGTTGGCCGTGAGTTGGCCGTGTGTTGGTCGTGAGTGTTGGTCGTGAATGTTGGTCGTGTGTTGGTCGTGAGTGTTGGTCGTGAATGTTGGTCGTGAATGTTGGTCGTGTGTTGGCCGTGAGTTGGTCGTGAATGTTGGTCGTGAATGTTGGTCGTGTGTTGGTCGTGAATGTTGGCCGTGTGTTGGCCGTGTGTTGGTCGTGTGTTGGCCGTGAGTTGGTCGTGTGTTGGTCGTGAGTGTTGGTCGTGTGTGTTGGTCGTGAGTGTTGGTCGTGAGTGTTGGTCGTGAGTGTTGGTCGTGTGTGTTGGTCGTGTGTGTTGGCCGTGTGTTGGCCGTGTGTTGGCCGTGTGTTGGCCGTGTGTTGGCCGTGTGTTGGCCGTGTGTTGGCCGTGTGTTGGTCGTGTGTTGGTCGTGAGTGTTGGTCGTGAGTGTTGGTCGTGAGTGTTGGTCGTGAGTGTTGGTCGTGTGTGTTGGCCGTGTGTTGGCCGTGTGTTGGCCGTGTGTTGGCCGTGAGTTGGTCGTGTGTTGGTCGTGAGTTGGTCGTGTGTTGGCCGTGTGTTGGCCGTGTGTTGGTCGTGTGTTGGTCGTGAGTTGGTCGTGAGTTGGTCGTGTGTTGGCCGTGTGTTGGCCGTGTGTTGGCCGTGAGTTGGTCGTGTGTTGGTCGTGTGTTGGCCGTGTGTTGGCCGTGTGTTGGCCGTGAGTTGGTCGTGTGTTGGCCGTGTGTTGGTCGTGTGTTGGCCGTGAGTTGGTCGTGTGTTGGCCGTGTGTTGGCCGTGAGTTGGTCGTGTGTTGGTCGTGAGTTGGTCGTGTGTTGGCCGTGTGTTGGCCGTGTGTTGGCCGTGAGTTGGTCGTGTGTTGGCCGTGTGTTGGTCGTGTGTTGGCCGTGAGTTGGCCGTGTGTTGGCCGTGAGTTGGCCGTGTGTTGGTCGTGTGTTGGTCGTGTGTTGGTCGTGTGTTGGCCGTGTGTTGGCCGTGAGTTGGTCGTGTGTTGGCCGTGTGTTGGCCGTGTGTTGGCCGTGTGTTGGCCGTGTGTTGGCCGTGTGTTGGCCGTGAGTTGGTCGTGTGTTGGTCGTGTGTTGGCCGTGAGTTGGCCGTGTGTTGGCCGTGAGTTGGTCGTGTGTTGGCCGTGAGTTGGCCGTGTGTTGGCCGTGAGTTGGTCGTGTGTTGGCCGTGAGTTGGTCGTGTGTTGGCCGTGTGTTGGTCGTGAGTTGGTCGTGAGTTGGTCGTGTGTTGGCCGTGTGTTGGCCGTGTGTTGGCCGTGAGTTGGCCGTGTGTTGGCCGTGTGTTGGCCGTGAGTTGGCCGTGTGTTGGCCGTGTGTTGGCCGTGTGTTGGCCGTGTGTTGGCCGTGTGTTGGCCGTGTGTTGGCCGTGAGTTGGCCGTGTGTTGGCCGTGTGTTGGCCGTGTGTTGGCCGTGAGTTGGCCGTGTGTTGGTCGTGTGTTGGTCGTGTGTTGGCCGTGTGTTGGTCGTGTGTTGGTCGTGTGTTGGTCGTGTGTTGGCCGTGTGTTTGCCGTGTGTTGGCCGTGTGTTGGCCGTGTGTTGGCCGTGTGTTGGCCGTGAGTTGGTCGTGTGTTGGTCGTGTGTTGGCCGTGTGTTGGTCGTGAGTTGGTCGTGTGTTGGCCGTGTGTTGGCCGTGTGTTGGTCGTGTGTTGGTCGTGAGTTGGTCATGTGTTGGTCTTCTCTGGGCACAGGTCAACCATAAAGGTCCAATCACACAAGGAGTTGTATTAGCAACATTTCAGAGCTTGAGCATACAATTTCCAACAGATCTCCATAACTTTTGTATTCATTTTAGATACAAATAGCTTAAATATTTGAATGGCTTGTCTCCCAAACACTACAATATGGATATTTTCCTTAACCTTCTGAACACACTGAACTGATGTTGTTAGAGGTCTTGTTGTCCGGGGGCAAATATCTGAAAGATTCTTAAATCAACAGAAGACTGATTTTATGATCAAAACAAGAACAAACATCTGCAACTTAATTCAAAAGAAAAAGTCATTTATACACACACTGACAGACCCTTGTTCTTGTTTTAAGCATAAACACTTAATTTTGTTCAATTTCTCAGACAACAAGACTTAATTTCTTCATTTCTCTTCTCCAGTAAATGTGTCTTGATTTAAGGATGTTTAGATATTTGTGCTGGAAAACAAAAACCCTGAGGGAGAAGTGCATGCAACTCTTGTGCACTCAAAAAATCTTGTTTTCCATTTTAATGGTTACATTTTGCAATATAATTTATCATTTTAGTTTGTTGTAAAGGTGCAGTGTGTAGTATTTATGAGGATGTGTTGTCAGAAATGCAATATAAAAGACCTAACATAATGAGCCGTTATGTTTTTATGACCTTAGAATGAGCCGTTTGTATCTACACACACACACACACCGCGGGTCATAGATAAACATAATAAAGGTTAGATGTCTCATGGCCAATGGAGGTCGACACCCGCTCCTGGCGGCCATCTTGTCACCCGTAACATTGTCTTTTAATGGTGCATGCGTTTTTTAAATAACCATAACTTGCTCAACCGATTTTCAAGCGGTTTGGTTTGTTATAAACATCCGAGATGTAGTTATGACACTGCATACTTATGAATAATTAGTTCAAGCTTCCAGAATTATAGCCATGTTAATAACGTTCGTAAGAAACCAAACCATTTGTAAATCCGTCCAGATTTCAGCGAGATAAGAGTATTTGTGTTCAGATCACTCGCCTTACATCAGGAGCCACAGAGCCCTGCCTGAGACAAGATGGCCGCCACGAGACAAGATGGCCGCCACGAGACAAGATGGCCGCCACGAGACAAGATGGCCGCCACGAGACAAGATGGCCGCCAGTGATGGCGTTAGAGACTCTAGACTTTATTATGGATATCTATGCCGTGGGTCTCCTTATAGTGAAGCCGCCATTTTGTGCCACCATGTTTCTACGGTAGCCCTAAACGGACAAACTTCTCTAGAGAGCGCTAGTCACTCTCTGTTGTCTCCGACAACCACATCTTTGTCCTGTGTGGGCCACCGTAGCTTCTCTATGTGCTTCGAAAGGGAACGGTGAGCGGGTGCAATTCACAACCTCACCACTAGATGCCACTAACATTCACACACTGCACCTTTAAAGGTTAAATTCAATTTTAGTGGTCAAAAAAAGCATGTCTTATTAACTGACATCATGAAACATACAATTTAACAGCAATTTATTAAAAGAAATTTTTTTTTGGGCTCTATGAAATGCATTATTTTGTCTCAAACCCAAATTATTTACTCACACAAGGGTAAGTCAATGATGACAGAATTGTCATTTTTGGGTGCACTGTCCCTTTAAGTGTACTGACCTTGTTACCATCAGTATATTAAACATGATGTATTATTATATCAATGGCCACTGAAATGAATGCACTCTCGCATTTTTTGGTGATTCTGAAGTTATTTTTTTGTTATTGACGTTTTAACGCTCCTAAAATTCTCTTTCACTGGCCGCTTCAGAAAATCCCCTGACCTACTTTTGATCTTTTCATACACAAGTTGACATTCTGCATTATACAGTAAATTCAGGAATCATAGGGCACTAATTGAATGCCATGATATTGAATGCAAGACTCCTGCTTATTGTGAAATACCTGTAGTGTTTGATTCAGACTCCTGGGTCACTGGCTCCTCCTCCTCCTCCAGATTCGGACTCTCTGATTGGTCAAAGCAGACAGGAAACAAGAAAGGTACACAGTTAGAGACAGTCTTCACATATCCGCCATGTTTGTAGTTCTGAACCAAAGCCTCCTAGCGCAATGGGTTGTGGGTAATATTAGCCGTTATCGTGTGCACGGATCCAAATCTACTGGAAATAGTACCAGGGTTCTTGCAGGTTTCAGTAAGTCAAATTTAAGACCTTTTTAAGACATTTTAAGACCATAAAGATTGAAATTTAAGACCTATACGACGCATTACCAAAATTATTTAAATCAAAGAAATAATAAAAAAATCATTTTGATTTCAATGAATTCAGTCATTGCTTTATCTGTAAATTACATTAATGCTTTTTCAATGACATTAGTAACCCTCCACAGCCAAATGCCCAAAACCGTAGGCGCAAAATGAAAATAGGCTAAAACAAACTTGCCCTCAAATAGATTACAAAACCGCATATTAATATCCTAATAGAGATGAACAGGCTACTCCACACCATCTGGGGAAGATAACTAACTGCGATTATTCTGGTTAAAATGCGTTTTTTTTTTGGTTGGTTTGTTTGTTTTTTAACAAATGAAAAGTGTATGCATATAACATTTTATATATTAATGTTTATATATTAATGCGACTAATAATAATTATATTTGATAAACACAAATATTTAACAAAATTAGAAATATTACTATTACAATAACATTTTAATTATTTAAAAAATATTTAAATTTGAGTATTTAAGAATAAATATAACAATAATAATAATAACATTTATATTTTACAAACTGCTGGGTTACCTGTTAATATGCAGACAGCCTATGACTAAAAATCATTAGAAAGGTCTAAAGATTTATTGTAAAAAATAATTCTGTGCTTTTTATCTGTGATGATAATTTCTTATAGTCTTTGTATTTAATATGAAATATGAGCCTCTTATGCATCCACTGTGAGGAAAAAACTGTACATTGGAGAAAAACATAAGGATTGTCATATAAATTTATTTAGAGAGAAGTATTATTTTTCATATTTGTTCCCCAAACGTTTCATTCATACTGAAGCCAGAGGGCGCCCTCGAGCAGAAACTCCACATTAGCCTCAGAGAAGTAATAGTTAGCCCTAATGTGGAGCTGGAGATGTAGGATAAACTGAAGATAGAAACACTTTGACTGATGAAACGAAGACAATAAACACGAGATCTGGTGTATTTGAGTTCTTCAAGCCTTCACTATCTTCATAATAATAAGGTGTGCAGTGCTGATTGAGTTTATCACTGTAGAGAATAATAGAAAACAATGCATGTCTGCCTCATTCTGGCCAACAAAATACAACATTATTAAACGTAGACATATTTTGCGGACAGGTAAGCATTTATCACATACGTGTACCAACACCAACATCCCCCCGAAAGAACTACAACACCCCCCAGAAAGAACTACAACACCCCCCGAAAGAACTACAACACCCCCCCGAAAGAACTACAACATCCCCCAGAAAGAACTACAACACCCCCCAGAAAGAACTACAACATCCCCCCGAAAGAACTACAACACCCCCCAGAAAGAACTACAACATCCCCCCGAAAGAACTACAACACCCCCCAGAAAGAACTACAACATCCCCCAGAAAGAACTACAACACCCCCCGAAAGAACTACAACATCCCCCCGAAAGAACTACAACACCCCCAGAAAGAACTACAACACCCCCCAGAAAGAACTACAACACCCCCCGAAAGAACTACAACACCCCCCGAAAGAACTACAACACCCCCCGAAAGAACTACAACACCCCCCGAAAGAACTACAACACCCCCCGAAAGAACTACAACATCCCCCAGAAAGAACTACAACACCCCCCAGAAAGAACTACAACATCCCCCCGAAAGAACTACAACACCCCCCAGAAAGAACTACAACATCCCCCAGAAAGAACTACAACATCCCCCCGAAAGAACTACAACACCCCCAGAAAGAACTACAACACCCCCAGAAAGAACTACAACACCCCCAGAAAGAACTACAACACCCCCCAGAAAGAACTACAACATCCCCCCGAAAGAACTACAACACCCCCAGAAAGAACTACAACATCCCCCAGAAAGAACTACAACATCCCCCAGAAAGAACTACAACACCCCCCAGAAAGAACTACAACATCCCCCCGAAAGAACTACAACACCCCCCAGAAAGAACTACAACACCCCCCAGAAAGAACTACAACACCCCCCGAAAGAACTACAACATCCCCCCGAAAGAACTACAACACCCCCAGAAAGAACTACAACACCCCCAGAAAGAACTACAACACCCCCCAGAAAGAACTACAACACCCCCAGAAAGAACTACAACATCCCCCAGAAAGAACTACAACATCCCCCAGAAAGAACTACAACATCCCCCAGAAAGAACTACAACATCCCCCAGAAAGAACTACAACATCCCCCAGAAAAAACTACAACATCCCCCAGAAAAAACTACAACATCCCCCAGAAAAAAACTACAACACCCCCAGAAAGAACTACAACATCCCCCAGAAAGAACTACAACATCCCCCAGCAACACCCCCCAGAAAGAACTACAACACCCCCCAGAAAGAACTACAACACCCCCAGAAAGAACTACAACACCCCCAGAAAGAACTACAACACCCCCAGAAAGAACTACAACATCCCCCAGAAAGAACTACAACATCCCCCAGAAAGAACTACAACACCCCCAGAAAGAACTACAACATCCCCCAGAAAGAACTACAACATCCCCCAGAAAGAACTACAACATCCCCCAGAAAGAACTACAACATCCCCCAGAAAGAACTACAACACCCCCCAGAAAGAACTACAACACCCCCCAGAAAGAACTACAACACCCCCCAGAAAGAACTACAACATCCCCCAGCAACATCCCCCAGAAAGAACTACAACACCCCCAGAAAGAACTACAACACCACCCAGAAAGAACTACAACATCCCCCAGCAACATCCCCCAGAAAGAACTACAACACCCCCCAGAAAGAACTACAACACCCCCCAGAAAGAACTACAACACCCCCAGAAAGAACTACAACATCCCCCAGAAAAAACTACAACATCCCCCAGAAAAAACTACAACACCCCCAGAAAGAACTACAACATCCCCCAGAAAGAACTACAACATCCCCAGCAACATCCCCCAGAAAGAACTACAACACCCCCAGAAAGAACTACAACATCCCCCAGAAAGAACTACAACATCCCCCAGAAAGAACTACAACACCCCCAGAAAGAACTACAACACCCCAAGAAAGAACTACAACATCCCCCAGAAAGAACTACAACATCCCCAAGAAAGAACTACAACATCCCCCAGAAAGAACTACAACATCCCCCAGAAAAAACTACAACATCCCCCAGAAAAAACTACAACACCCCCAGAAAGAACTACAACATCCCCCAGAAAGAACTACAACATCCCCAAGAAAGAACTACAACATCCCCCAGAAAGAACTACAACATCCCCCAGAAAAAACTACAACATCCCCAGAAAAAACTACAACACCCCCAGAAAAACTACAACACCCCCCAGAAAGAACTACAACACCCCCAGAAAGAACTACAACATCCCCCAGCAACACCCCCCAGAAAGAACTACAACATCCCCAGAAAGAACTACAACATCCCCCAGAAAGAACTACAACATCCCCCAGAAAAAACTACAACATCCCCAGAAAAAACTACAACATCCCCAGAAAGAACTACAACATCCCCCAGAAAGAACTACAACATCCCCCAGAAAGAACTACAACATCCCCCAGAAAAAACTACAACATCCCCAGAAAAAACTACAACATCCCCCAGAAAAAACTACAACATCCCCAGAAAAAACTACAACACCCCCAGAAAAAACTACAACACCCCCAGAAAGAACTACAACACCCCCAGAAAGAACTACAACACCCCCAGAAAGAACTACAACATCCCCAGAAAAAACTACAACACCCCCCAGAAAGAACTACAACACCCCCCAGAAAGAACTACAACATCCCCCAGCAACACCCCCCAGAAAGAACTACAACATCCCCAGAAAGAACTACAACATCCCCCAGAAAAAACTACAACATCCCCAGAAAAAACTACAACACCCCCCAGAAAGAACTACAACACCCCCAGAAAGAACTACAACACCCCCAGAAAGAACTACAACACCCCCAGAAAGAACTACAACACCCCCAGAAAGAACTACAACACCCCCCAGAAAGAACTACAACATCCCCCAGAAAGAACTACAACATCCCCCAGAAAGAACTACAACACCCCCAGAAAGAACTACAACATCCCCCAGAAAGAACTACAACATCCCCCAGAAAGAACTACAACACCCCCAGAAAGAACTACAACACCCCCAGAAAGAACTACAACATCCCCAGAAAAAACTACAACATCCCCAGAAAAAACTACAACACCCCCCAGAAAGAACTACAACACCCCCCAGAAAGAACTACAACATCCCCCAGCAACACCCCCCAGAAAGAACTACAACATCCCCAGAAAGAACTACAACATCCCCCAGAAAAAACTACAACATCCCCAGAAAAAACTACAACACCCCCCAGAAAGAACTACAACACCCCCAGAAAGAACTACAACACCCCCAGAAAGAACTACAACACCCCCAGAAAGAACTACAACACCCCCAGAAAGAACTACAACACCCCCCAGAAAGAACTACAACATCCCCCAGCAAGAACTACAACATCCCCCAGAAAGAACTACAACATCCCCCAGAAAGAACTACAACACCCCCAGAAAGAACTACAACATCCCCCAGCAAGAACTACAACATCCCCCAGAAAGAACTACAACATCCCCCAGAAAGAACTACAACACCCCCAGAAAGAACTACAACACCCCCAGAAAGAACTACAACACCCCCAGAAAAAACTACAACATCCCCCAGAAAAAACTACAACATCCCCCAGAAAGAACTACAACACCCCCAGAAAGAACTACAACACCCCCAGAAAGAACTACAACATCCCCCAGAAAGAACTACAAACACCCCCAGAAAGAACTACAACACCCCGAACGAACGCTCTGAGGGCGGAGCACAGACTCTAGAGCTCCACTTTGTCGTCTATGATTCGATACCATTTTGCTACTGTGTAACGTTAATAACTTTCTGCGGACAGCATTTCTGGAAATGAAACCTTTTTTTTAGACCTAACTAAATTAAATTTAAGACCTCGGATGAAAATCTGGCCGTTTTTAAGACGTTTTAAGGCCTTAAATTTAAAATATTTAATACTTTTTAACAGGGCTCTGAACCGGTTCAAGGAACGAAAACGAAAACCGGAAACGAACGAAATTTTAAGAGGAACAAAAACGAAATCAAAATCAATTTGAATCGTTCTGAACAGAAACGTTAATTTGAAATGGCCATTAACCAGTTAATAAGGTTATTTTATCGTTCTCTTTAATATTGTAATTTGGCAGTGCCCAATCATGAATTGAGTAGTTCAGCATGTGATGTGACGGATCAAGCCTGAGTGAAATATCATCTGTGAATCTACTGGTTAGACAAGTCAGTGTGAGCGCATTTACACGCCTCAAGTTCATTTCTTTCCCCGCTGAGGTCATCAATGAAAGCGCAGGTATTGGAGGACATTCTTTTCATACGTTTAAATAAGCAGTGCAGACTTTAAGCTCAAATAGTCTGATTTAGGCTAGTTTGTGGATTCCGTTTAAGCCTATCCAAGTAGGCTATAGCATCTATCAAACATTCCTATAGTCTTTCAGATTGCCAATACAGCTCAATGTTTTCTATATAGACGGCTGATGCTTCGTATTAAATGGTGTTATATTGCATTAAATGATCAAGCTTTATTAGCTGACTGAGTTTGATTATGGGATGCAGACGTGTTGTGCAGTGTTTGCTTTGAAATTACCAGCATTAAAAGAGCAATGGTTATCCAGTTTATTTATTCTTTATTCATGCAATTTTTAAAACAAGTCGTGTTGAAAAAAAGTGATGTACAAAGAATGTTCTCCCTCTTCTGAAAAGAATTCGGCATAAGAGGCCACTTTCAATAGTCTAACGCTCCATTAAAACAGGTCCGCTGTTTGTAATTAATGCATGTATTTCTGTTGTGGTTTTAAAAATGTTATGAAATAAATATTCAAGTTTAATTACCATGCGTATTATTATTATTATTGAGTGAAAAATAAGTCTATTTATACATATTTGTTTAAAGTATAGGCTAAATTAAAATAATGTTATTAACCGGTATTTTTTCAAATCAAACCGTTTTCGGAACAGTAATGTTTATTGAGGAACGCAAAAACGGAAACGCTATAATATCGATTCTGCTCGGAGTGAACCCATTGTTATTTTTTTCCGTTTTTAAGCCCTGCTTGTAAGACATTAAGAGATCGACAAGTGTGTGCATCATTCAAACGATCTAATTTAGAAATTTTTCTTTTAACACTGATTAACGCACATGCATAAGATCGTATCGTTTAAATATAAAGAAATCTCCAGCGTTCGTTTCAACCAGTGACGTTTAGACCTCATAATATCTGCACGCATACTATTGCACTATTTACATCTGCGAAAGACATAACCAACTGTGTTTATGCGACTACTCACTAAAGATGGACATTTTTGACATAATTTTGTGTGTATTTGACTGAGGAAAAACAACTTAATTTGGAATGCGCGAGCTCTTTAGGCTTGTGTGTGTGTGTGTGTGTGTGTTTGTTGTTGGCATGAGCGCAAAGAAAACTCTCTCTTAAAGAGCTCTCATCCCATATGTATTACGAAATGCTATAAAATCTCTTGCATGTTCAAATTGGCGAGGTTTAAAAAGACATGGGCAGTGATTTCCGTCATCTGTCCCGCAACTGAAGCGAAAGTGTTGAATCTGAGCGCGCAGATGCTTTTATAGTGCAGGTGCGATGTCTTTTGAAGCCAGAAGCAGTTTGCTGATTTTGAGAGAATGGAGACGCGCAGTAATGCTGAAATTACTTACAAAAAAAGTTTCCAAATGACTGATTGATGTGATAATCTTTGTTGATTAATTTAATAATAAACATTTGCGGTAATTTCCCGCTTCATAAACCCAAAACTTGCGCGAGTGAGTAAAATTATGCGCAACACCCGCATCAAAATTCAGACCCTGTGCGGTATCGATTTAATATCAGTACTTCGGTATTAGATTGTGGGTACCGTACCGAAAACATTGTGGTATCGAGCCATCCCTACAACACAGCGAACGAACGCTCTGAGGGCGGAGCAAAGACTGGAAATGAACGAGGATTAAACCTTTTTTTTAGACCTAACTAAATTAAATTTAAGACCTCGGATGAAAATCTGGCCGTTTTTAAGACGTTTTAAGGCCTTAAATTAAATTTTTTTTAATACTTTTTAAGTACCCGCGGGAACCCTTACGTGACTTTAGACGTAATCTTTTCAACACACTACACTTCTAACCTCACACACTGTTCAGGACGGGTGAGACACTCTGATCCTCACCATCAAACACCTCCTCTTTTCTCCTCTTCTGTCTTTTGTTGGTCTTTTCGTCTACATGCTGTCCGTTCTCCTCTTGTTTCCTCTTTTTTCGGCTCTGCTTCTTGCTGGTATTTTGCCCGTTCTGCTCCTCCGTGGCCTTTCTCTTGTTCTTCTTCTTCTCTTTCCGCTCTCCTCTCGTTTCTTCATTAGCCTCAGTGCCGTTGTTCTGCTGGCTCCGGGTCGGGTTGAGTTCGCCTGTCGTCTGATCGGCGGTTCGGCTGCTGTCC
The DNA here is from genome assembly GCA_033150135.1 of Gobio occitaniae. Lineage (NCBI taxonomy): Eukaryota > Metazoa > Chordata > Actinopteri > Cypriniformes > Gobionidae > Gobio > Gobio occitaniae. The sequence continues at coordinate 133,533 of JARQWZ010003703.1, forward strand.
TGAAACATCACGAAACAAAACGTTAGGGGATGCACCGGTTGCAAAAATCGGATCCGGTTTTCTTTGTATTTTTTCGGAAGTGCGTCCGCATGCACATACGCCTATATTGCAATCAAGCAAACATGTCACTTGTGTGTTACAAACGGAAACTGGAGAACTGAGGGAAGAGACGAGATACACTGAAGGGAATGAAGAGCCGCTTTCCTGCGCAAGCTGAAGTTGAGCGAGCTGAAGTTGCGCGAGCTGAAGTTGAGCGAGCCGAAGTTGAGCGAGCTGAAGTTGAGCGAGCTGAAGTTGAGCGAGCTGAAGTTGAGCGAGCTGTAGTTGAGCGAGCTGAAGTTGAGCGAGCTGTAGTTGAGCGAGCCGAAGTTGAGCGAGCTGAAGTTGCGCGAGCTGTAGTTGAGCGAGCCGAAGTTGAGCGAGCCGAAGTTGAGCGAGCTGAAGTTGCGCGAGCTGTAGTTGAGCGAGCCGAAGTTGAGCGAGCTGAAGTTGAGCGAGCCGAAGTTGAGCGAGCCGAAGTTGAGCGAGCCGAAGTTGAGCGAGCTGAAGTTGAGCGAGCTGAAGTTGAGCGAGCTGAAGTTGAGCGAGCTGAAGTTGAGCGAGCTGAAGTTGAGCGAGCTGAAGTTGAGCGAGCTGAAGTTGCGCGAGCCGAAGTTGAGCGAGCCGAAGTTGAGCGAGCTGAAGTTGCGCGAGCTGAAGTTGCGTTTGCTGAAGTTGCGCGAGCTGAAGTTTCACCTCTCCGCCTTACACAAGTGTAGATAGTGAGCGTTTGTTCAGCTCAGCTTCTCACGTGTTGGATCGGATGAGAACGAACTTGTGACAAAGCCCAAATACTTCTTTTTGTAGCCTAAAGAAGAACATGCTGCACTTTAGAAATGAAACGCAATCAGTTCTGTAGCCCAGGGTTTCCCAACCACGATCCTGGAGGCACACCAACACAGCACATTTTGCATGTTATATTAATTATATAATTATATACTTTGGTTTTATTTAGGGCTGTCAAAAGATTAATCGCGATTAATCGCATCCAAAATAAAAGTTTGTGTTTACATAATATATGTGTGTGTACTCTGTTAATTATTATTTATATATAAATACACACACATTCATGTATATATTTAAGAAATATTTGCATGTACACATTTATATAATCTATATAAATATAAATGTTTTATATATAAAAATATTTATTTCTTAAATATATACATGAATGTGTGTGTATTTATATATAAATTTGTAAACACAAACTTTTATTTTGGATGCGATTAATCGTGATCGGAAATCGGTATCGTCCATGTAAAATCATGATCGGTGCATCACTACAAATTAGGGATCGACCGATATGGATTTTTTTAGTGCCGATACCGATTTTTTCCATCAGCCTTAGCCGATGATCGATACGAGCTGCCGATTTTCTTGAGCCGATATTTGGAGCCGATTCTGCTTTTGCTCCCTCAATTGACAACATAAAAATGACACAATGATCAGGATGATAATTTAAAAAAGGAACATTTATTGAACTAAAAAAAACAATATTTAACAAATAGTAAAAACAGGTGAGGTAGAACAAGTTAAAAAAGGGTTCAGTGGTGAAAATAAATATTTAAGCATAAATAAAATAATTACACTATTGCACACAGTATCAACAAGCGAGCAGCATTATAAAGTGCACACTGACTGTACTATACTTCATTTTAAAACTATTTACAACCTAGTCATTTAATGCTTACACTCTAAAAAATGCTGGGTTAAAAATAACCCAAGTTGGGTTGAAAATGGACTAACCCAGCAATTGGGTTGTTTTGACCCAGCGGTTGGGTTAAATGTTTGCTTAAAACAACCCAATTGATGAGTTAGTCCATTTTCAACCCAACTTGGGTTATTTTTAACCCAGCATTGTTTAGAGTGTAGGTGCACTGAACTTAATCTCTTGTAGAGCAACACCAGCGGTAATTCAGGAGAAAATCTCCCAATGTTCCACGTGAAACTTCAGTCTTTCCACCTTTTACCATCGCGTCAATTCTCAATTGATTTTGATTAATATGCGCGAGGGAGAGCAAGAGAGTTTGAAGACGGTGAGAGCTGCCCTGTGGACGCCTGTCTGGAAATAATGCAGGGGAAAAAATATCGGCGAACGCAGCAGCCTTATATCGGCCGATATGCGTAAAAATCACAAATATCGGCGAACGCAGCAGCCTTATATCGGCCGTTACACATAAAAATCACAAATATCGGCGAACGCAGCAGCCTTATAATATCGGCCGATACACGTAAAAATAGCAAATATCGCGAACGCAGCAGCCTTATAATATCGGCCGATACACGTAAAAATTGCAAATATCGGCGAACGCAGCAGCCTTATAATATCGGCCGATACACGTAAAAATTGCAAATATCGGCGAACGCAGCAGCCTTATATCGGCCGATACACGTAAAAATAGCAAATATCGGCAAACAGCAGCCTTATAATATCGGCCGATACACGTAAAAATAGCAAATATCGGCGAACGCAGCAGCCTTATAATATCGGCCGATACACGTAAAAATAGCAAATATCGGCGAACGCAGCAGCCATATAATATCGGCCGATACACGTAAAAATTGCAAATATCGGCGAACGCAGCAGCCTTATATCGGCCGATACACGTAAAAATAGCAAATATCGGCGAACGCAGCAGCCTTATATCAGCCGATACACGTAAAAATAGCAAATATCGGCGAACGCAGCAGCCTTATATCAGCTGATACACGTAAAAATCACAAATATCGGCAAACGCAGCAGCCTTATATCGGCCGATACACGTAAAAATAGCAAATATCGGCGAACGCAGCAGCCTTATATCGGCTGATACACGTAAAAATCACAAATATCGGCAAACGCAGCAGCCTTATCTCGGCTGATACACGTAAAAAAATTTTTGCAAATATCGGCCGATATATCGGTCTAACACTAATACAAAATGTAGATTGTTTGGTGTGAAGTGCGCCCTGGTCACTCTTACGCTGTCGGATGAGAAGATCTCCCAGACCTGCTCCAGTAAATCTGGACTGTGGATCTTCAGGCTGTTCTTCATCCAGTTCTGCGGTGGAGGAAGCAGAGGTTAAGGACGGGGTCAGGGGTGGAGAGAGCAGAGGTTAAGGATGGGGTCAGGGGTGGAGAAAGCAGAGGTTAAGGATGGGGTCAGGGGTGGAGAGAGCAGAGGTTAAGGATGGGGTCAGGGGTGGAGAGAGCAGAGGTTAAGGATGGGGTCAGGGGTGGAGAAAGCAGAGGTTAAGGATGGGGTCAGGGGTGGAGAAGGCAGAGGTTAAGGATGGGGTCAGGGGTGGAGAAAGCAGAGGTTAAGGATGGGGTCAGGGGTGGAGAAAGCAGAGGTTAAGGATGGGGTCAGGGGTGGAGAAAGCAGAGGTTAAGGATGGGGTCAGGGGTGGAGAGAGCAGAGGTTAAGGATGGGGTCAGGGGTGGAGAGAGCAAAGGTTAAGGATGGGGTCAGGGGTGGAGAGAGCAGAGGTTAAGGATGGGGTCAGGGGTGGAGAAAGCAGAGGTTAAGGACGGGGTCAGGGGTGGAGAGAGCAGAGGTTAAGGACGGGGTCAGGGGTGGAGAAGGCAGAGGTTAAGGACGGGGTCAGGGGTGGAGAAGGCAGAGGTTAAGGACGGGGTCAGGGGTGGAGAAAGCAGAGGTTAAGGACGGGGTCAGGGGTGGAGAGAGCAGAGGTTAAGGACGGGGTCAGGGGTGGAGAAGGCAGAGGTTAAGGACGGGGTCAGGGGTGGAGAAAGCAGAGGTTAAGGATGGGGTCAGGGGTGGAGAGAGCAGAGGTTAAGGACGGGGTCAGGGGTGGAGAAGGCAGAGGTTAAGGACGGGGTCAGGGGTGGAGAAGGCAGAGGTTAAGGATGGGGTCAGGGGTGGAGAAAGCAGAGGTTAAGGACGGGGTCAGGGGTGGAGAAAGCAGAGGTTAAGGACGGGGTCAGGGGTGGAGAGAGCAGAGGTTAAGGACGGGGTCAGGGGTGGAGAAGGAAGAGGTTAAGGACGGGGTCAGGGGTGGAGAAAGCAGAGGTTAAGGACGGGGTCAGGGGTGGAGAGAGCAGAGGTTAAGGATGGGGTCAGGGGTGGAGAGAGCAGAGGTTAAGGATGGGGTCAGGGGTGGAGAGAGCAGAGGTTAAGGATGGGGTCAGGGGTGGAGAAAGCAGAGGTTAAGGATGGGGTCAGGGGTGGAGAAAGCAGAGGTTAAGGATGGGGTCAGGGGTGGAGAAAGCAGAGGTTAAGGATGGGGTCAGGGGTGGAGAAAGCAGAGGTTAAGGATGGGGGTCAGGGGTGGAGGAAGCAGAGGTTAAGGATGGGGTCAGGGGTGGAGAGAGCAGAGGTTAAGGATGGGGTCAGGGGTGGAGAGAGCAGAGGTTAAGGATGGGGTCAGGGGTGGAGAAAGCAGAGGTTAAGGATGGGGTCAGGGGTGGAGAAAGCAGAGGTTAAGGATGGGGTCAGGGGTGGAGAAGGCAGAGGTTAAGGATGGGGTCAGGGGTGGAGAGAGCAGAGGTTAAGGATGGGGTCAGGGGTGGAGAGAGCAGAGGTTAAGGATGGGGTCAGGGGTGGAGAGAGCAGAGGTTAAGGATGGGGTCAGGGGTGGAGAGAGCAGAGGTTAAGGGACGGGGTCAGGGGTGGAGAGAGCAGAGGTTAAGGACGGGGTCAGGGGTGGAGAGAGCAGAGGTTAAGGACGGGGTCAGGGGTGGAGAGAGCAGAGGTTAAGGACGGGGTCAGGGGTGGAGAGAGCAGAGGTTAAGGATGGGGTCAGGGGTGGAGAGAGCAGAGGTTAAGGATGGGGTCAGGGGTGGAGAGAGCAGAGGTTAAGGATGGGGTCAGGGGTGGAGAGAGCAGAGGTTAAGGATGGGGTCAGGGGTGGAGAGAGCAGAGGTTAAGGACGGGGTCAGGGGTGGAGAGAGCAGAGGTTAAGGACGGGGTCAGGGGTGGAGAGAGCAGAGGTTAAGGACGGGGTCAGGGGTGGAGAGAGCAGAGGTTAAGGATGGGGTCAGGGGTGGAGAGAGCAGAGGTTAAGGACGGGGTCAGGGGTGGAGAGAGCAGAGGTTAAGGACGGGGTCAGGGGTGGAGAAAGCAGAGGTTAAGGACGGGGTCAGGGGTGGAGAGAGCAGAGGTTAAGGACGGGGTCAGGGGTGGAGAAAGCAGAGGTTAAGGACGGGGTCAGGGGGTGGAGAAAGCAGAGGTTAAGGACGGGGTCAGGGGTGGAGAAGCAGAGGTTAAGGACGGGGTCAGGGGTGGAGAGAGCAGAGGTTAAGGACGGGGTCAGGGGTGGAGAGAGCAGAGGTTAAGGACGGGGGTCAGGGGTGGAGAGAGCAGAGGTTAAGGACGGGGTCAGGGGTGGAGAGAGCAGAGGTTAAGGATGGGGTCAGGGGTGGAGAGAGCAGAGGTTAAGGACGGGGTCAGGGGTGGGAGAGAGCAGAGGTTAAGGACGGGGTCAGGGGTGGAGAGAGCAGAGGTTAAGGACGGGGTCAGGGGTGGAGAGAGCAGAGGTTAAGGACGGGGTCAGGGGTGGAGAGAGCAGAGGTTAAGGATGGGGTCAGGGGTGGAGAGAGCAGAGGTTAAGGATGGGGTCAGGGGTGGAGAGAGCAGAGGTTAAGGATGGGGTCAGGGGTGGAGAGAGCAGAGGTTAAGGACGGGGTCAGGGGTGGAGAGAGCAGAGGTTAAGGATAGGGTCAGGGGTGGAGAGAGCAGAGGTTAAGGACGGGGTCAGGGGTGGAGAAGGCAGAGGTTAAGGACGGGGTCAGGGGTGGAGAGAGCAGAGGTTAAGGACGGGGTCAGGGGTGGAGAAAGCAGAGGTTAAGGACGGGGGTCAGGGGTGGAGAGAGCAGAGGTTAAGGACGGGGTCAGGGGTGGAGAAAGCAGAGGTTAAGGACGGGGTCAGGGGTGGAGAGAGCAGAGGTTAAGGACGGGGTCAGGGGTGGAGAGAGCAGAGGTTAAGGACGGGGTCAGGGGTGGAGAGAGCAGAGGTTAAGGACGGGGTCAGGGGTGGAGAAAGCAGAGGTTAAGGACGGGGTCAGGGGTGGAGAAAGCAGAGGTTAAGGATGGGGTCAGGGGTGGAGGAAGCAGAGGTTAAGGATGGGGTCAGGGGTGGAGAAAGCAGAGGTTAAGGATGGGGTCAGGGGTGGAGAGAGCAGAGGTTAAGGATGGGGTCAGGGGTGGAGAAAGCAGAGGTTAAGGATGGGGTCAGGGGTGGAGAAAGCAGAGGTTAAGGATGGGGTCAGGGGTGGAGAAGGCAGAGGTTAAGGATGGGGTCAGGGGTGGAAAAAGCAGAGGTTAAGGATGGGGTCAGGGGTGGAGGAGAGCAGAGGTTAAGGATGGGGTCAGGGGTGGAGAGAGCAGAGGTTAAGGATGGGGTCAGGGGTGGAAAAAGCAGAGGTTAAGGATGGGGTCAGGGGTGGAGGAAGCAGAGGTTAAGGATGGGGTCAGGGGTGGAGAGAGCAGAGGTTAAGGATGGGGTCAGGGGTGGAGAAAGCAGAGGTTAAGGATGGGTCAGGGGTGGAGGAAGCAGAGGTTAAGGATGGGGTCAGGGGTGGAGAAAGCAGAGGTTAAGGATGGGGTCAGGGGTGGAGAGAGCAGAGGTTAAGGATGGGGTCAGGGGTGGAGGAAAGCAGAGGTTAAGGATGGGGGTCAGGGGTGGAGAAAGCAGAGGTTAAGGATGGGGTCAGGGGTGGAGAAGGGCAGAGGTTAAGGATGGGGGTCAGGGGTGGAGAAAGCAGAGGTTAAGGATGGGGTCAGGGGTGGAGAGAGCAGAGGTTAAGGATGGGGTCAGGGGTGGAGAGAGCAGAGGTTAAGGATGGGGTCAGGGGTGGAGAAAGCAGAGGTTAAGGATGGGGGTCAGGGGTGGAGAAAGCAGAGGTTAAGGATGGGGTCAGGGTGGGGAGGAAGCAGAGGTTAAGGATGGGGGTCAGGGGTGGAGAGAGCAGAGGTTAAGGATGGGGTCAGGGGTGGAGAAAGCAGAGGTTAAGGATGGGGTCAGGGGTGGAGAGAGCAGAGGTTAAGGATGGGGTCAGGGGTGGAGGAGAGCAGAGGTTAAGGATGGGGTCAGGGGTGGAGAGAGCAGAGGTTAAGGATGGGGTCAGGGGTGGAGAAAGCAGAGGTTAAGGATGGGGTCAGGGGTGGAGAAAGCAGAGGTTAAGGATGGGGTCAGGGGTGGAGAGAGCAGAGGTTAAGGATGGGGTCAGGGGTGGAGAGAGCAGAGGTTAAGGATGGGGTCAGGGGTGGAGAAAGCAGAGGTTAAGGATGGGGTCAGGGGTGGAGAAAGCAGAGGTTAAGGATGGGGTCAGGGGTGGAGAAAGCAGAGGTTAAGGATGGGGTCAGGGGTGGAGAAAGCAGAGGTTAAGGATGGGGTCAGGGGTGGAGAAGCAGAGGTTAAGGATGGGGTCAGGGGTGGAGAGAGCAGAGGTTAAGGATGGGGTCAGGGGTGGAGAGAGCAGAGGTTAAGGATGGGGTCAGGGGTGGAGAAAGCAGAGGTTAAGGATGGGGTCAGGGGTGGAGAAAGCAGAGGTTAAGGATGGGGGTCAGGGGTGGAGAAGGCAGAGGTTAAGGATGGGGTCAGGGGTGGAGAAAGCAGAGGTTAAGGATGGGGTCAGGGGTGGAGAGAGCAGAGGTTAAGGGATGGGGTCAGGGGTGGAGAAAGCAGAGGTTTAAGGATGGGGTCAGGGGTGGAGAAAGCAGAGGTTAAGGATGGGGTCAGGGGTGGAGAAGGCAGAGGTTAAGGATGGGGTCAGGGGTGGAAAAAGCAGAGGTTAAGGATGGGGTCAGGGGTGGAGAGAGCAGAGGTTAAGGATGGGGTCAGGGGTGGAGAGAGCAGAGGTTAAGGATGGGGTCAGGGGTGGAAAAAGCAGAGGTTAAGGATGGGGTCAGGGGTGGAGAGAGCAGAGGTTAAGGACGGGGTCAGGGGTGGAAGAGAGCAGAGGTTAAGGATGGGGTCAGGGGTGGAGGAAGGCAGAGGTTAAGGATGGGGGTCAGGGGTGGAAAAAGCAGAGGTTAAGGATGGGGTCAGGGGTGGAGAGAGCAGAGGTTAAGGACGGGGTCAGGGGTGGAGAGAGCAGAGGTTAAGGATGGGGTCAGGGGTGGAAAAAGCAGAGGTTAAGGATGGGGTCAGGGGTGGAGAGAGCAGAGGTTAAGGACGGGGTCAGGGGTGGAGAGAGCAGAGGTTAAGGATGGGGTCAGGGGTGGAGAGAGCAGAGGTTAAGGATGGGGTCAGGGGTGGAGAGAGCAGAGGTTAAGGACGGGGTCAGGGGTGGAGAGAGCAGAGGTTAAGGATGGGGTCAGGGGTGGAGAGAGCAGAGGTTAAGGATGGGGTCAGGGGTGGAGAGAGCAGAGGTTAAGGATGGGGTCAGGGGTGGAGAGAGCAGAGGTTAAGGATGGGGGTCAGGGGTGGAGAGAGCAGAGGTTAAGGATGGGGTCAGGGGTGGAAAAAGCAGAGGTTAAGGATGGGGTCAGGGGTGGAGAGAGCAGAGGTTAAGGACGGGGTCAGGGGTGGAGAGAGCAGAGGTTAAGGATGGGGTCAGGGGTGGAGAAAGCAGAGGTTAAGGATGGGGTCAGGGGTGGAAAAAGCAGAGGTTAAGGACGGGGTCAGGGGTGGAAAAAGCAGAGGTTAAGGACGGGGTCAGGGGTGGAAAAAGCAGAGGTTAAGGATGGGGTCAGGGGTGGAGAAGGCAGAGGTTAAGGATGGGGTCAGGGGTGGAGAAGGCAGAGGTTAAGGATGGGGTCAGGGGTGGAGAGAGCAGAGGTTAAGGACGGGGTCAGGGGTGGAGAGAGCAGAGGTTAAGGATGGGGTCAGGGGTGGAGAGAGCAGAGGTTAAGGACGGGGTCAGGGGTGGAGAGAGCAGAGGTTAAGGACGGGGTCAGGGGTGGAAAAAGCAGAGGTTAAGGATGGGGTCAGGGGGTGGAGAAAGCAGAGGTTAAGGATGGGGTCAGGGGTGGAAAAAGCAGAGGTTAAGGATGGGGTCAGGGGGTGGAGAAGGCAGAGGTTAAGGATGGGGTCAGGGGTGGAGAGAGCAGAGGTTAAGGACGGGGTCAGGGGTGGAGAGAGCAGAGGTTAAGGATGGGGTCAGGGGTGGAGAGAGCAGAGGTTAAGGACGGGGTCAGGGGTGGAGAGAGCAGAGGTTAAGGACGGGGTCAGGGGTGGAAAAAGCAGAGGTTAAGGATGGGGTCAGGGGTGGAAAAAGCAGAGGTTAAGGATGGGGTCAGGGGTGGAGAAAGCAGAGGTTAAGGATGGGGTCAGGGGGTGGAAAAAGCAGAGGTTAAGGACGGGGTCAGGGGTGGAAAAAGCAGAGGTTAAGGACGGGGTCAGGGGTGGAAAAAGCAGAGGTTAAGGACGGGGGTCAGGGGTGGAGAAAGCAGAGGTTAAGGATGGGGTCAGGGGTGGAAAAAGGCAGAGGTTAAGGATGGGGTCAGGGGTGGAGAGAGCAGAGGTTAAGGACGGGGTCAGGGGTGGAGAGAGCAGAGGTTAAGGACGGGGTCAGGGGTGGAGAAAGCAGAGGTTAAGGACGGGGTCAGGGGTGGAGAGAGCAGAGGTTAAGGACGGGGTCAGGGGTGGAAAAAGCAGAGGTTAAGGATGGGGTCAGGGGTGGAGAGAGCAGAGGTTAAGGACGGGGGTCAGGGGTGGAGAGAGCAGAGGTTAAGGACGGGGTCAGGGGTGGAGAGAGCAGAGGTTAAGGACGGGGTCAGGGGTGGAGAAAGCAGAGGTTAAGGACGGGGTCAGGGGTGGAGAGAGCAGAGGTTAAGGATGGGGTCAGGGGTGGAGAAGGCAGAGGTTAAGGACGGGGTCAGGGGGTGGAAAAAGCAGAGGTTAAGGACGGGGTCAGGGGTGGAGAAAAGCAGAGGTTAAGGACGGGGTCAGGGGTGGAGAGAGCAGAGGTTAAGGACGGGGTCAGGGGTGGAGAGAGCAGAGGTTAAGGACGGGGTCAGGGGTGGAGAAGGCAGAGGTTAAGGATGGGGTCAGGGGTGGAAAAAGCAGAGGTTAAGGACGGGGTCAGGGGTGGAAAAAGCAGAGGTTAAGGATGGGGTCAGGGGGTGGAGAAGGCAGAGGTTAAGGACGGGGTCAGGGGTGGAGAGAGCAGAGGTTAAGGACGGGGTCAGGGGTGGAGAGAGCAGAGGTTAAGGGACGGGGTCAGGGGGTGGAGAAGGCAGAGGTTAAGGATGGGGTCAGGGGTGGAAAAAGCAGAGGTTAAGGACGGGGTCAGGGGTGGAAAAAGCAGAGGTTAAGGATGGGGGTCAGGGGTGGAGAAGCAGAGGTTAAGGACGGGGTCAGGGGTGGAGAAGGCAGAGGTTAGGATGGGGTCAGGGGTGGAAAAAGCAGAGGTTAAGGACGGGGTCAGGGGTGGAAAAAGCAGAGGTTAAGGATGGGGTCAGGGGTGGAGAAGGCAGAGGTTAAGGACGGGGTCAGGGGTGGAGAGAGCAGAGGTTAAGGACGGGGTCAGGGGTGGAGAGAGCAGAGGTTAAGGACGGGGTCAGGGGTGGAGGAGAGCAGAGGTTAAGGACTGGGGTCAGGGGTGGAGAAAGCAGAGGTTAAGGACGGGGGTCAGGGGTGGAAAGAGCAGAGGTTAAGGACGGGGTCAGGGGTGGAGAGAGCAGAGGTTAAGGACGGGGTCAGGGGTGGAAAAAGCAGAGGTTAAGGACGGGGGTCAGGGGGTGGAGAAAGCAGAGGTTAAGGAAGATGGGTCAGGGGTGGAGAGAAGGCAGAGGTTAAGGACGGGGGTCAGGGGTGGAGAGAAGCAGAGGTTAAGGACGGGGTCAGGGGAGGGAGGAAGAGCAGAGGTTAAGGACGGGGTCAGGGAGTGAGAGAGCAGAGGGTTAAGGACGGGGTCAGGGGTGGAGAAAGCAGAGGTTAAGGACGGGGTCAGGGGTGGAGGAGAGCAGAGGTTAAGGAACGGGGTCAGGGGGTGGAAGAGAGCAGAGGTTAAGGACGGGGTCAGGGATGG